>VNJQ01003197.1:0-85387 GCA_008042515.1 Drosophila truncata | reverse complement strand
TAGCATACCAAATATGACTATGAATGCTTGTGTGTGTACACTCTTTTCCCTATTTCACGGGATGCGAAGGGAGGCGTGGCAAGCCCATAGCGCACAATTGATCATTTGGATGTGCTCTATAAGTACATGCAATAAAATTGGCAAAAAGTATGCATAAACCCCTTTAAATCAACAAAAGAGTTTTATTATTGAGTGAAAAAAATAAAACTCGTCAATAATGATTATTTTTGAGTTTTATTTTTTTCAATCAATAATAATAATTATTTTTGATTTTTATTTTTTTGCTTAAAAATAATGATTATATGCAGATTTTTATATTTTTTATCAAAAATAATAATTATTATTGATTTATATAATATTACTCAATTATAATCATTATTAATGATAAATATCATAAAACTCTTAAATATAAAAATCTTGCCGGAAATGGATAGATTAGTCAACAAGGATTCACAGGATTTTTTTTTATTTTTTTAGGTCGATTCTAAGTGGTTGATTTTTTTATTTTAAAATTTGACCGATAATCATTATTTACGATCCCTGGATTTTTTTCCTACTCTTTGTTGGTGTATGTGTTTTTTTTTTGTTTGCGGCTGCTTTGTTTTTCGCCTCGTGTGTCCCTTTTTTGCGCTTACGCCATTCTCGTTTATTTATTAGCAATTTTATTAGCTATGAATTTGTTTGTTTTTATCGTGCACCGCAGAGAAGCAGAGCGGCGAGAGCAAACAACAAAGGACCTCGAACTCCACCCACTCAGCCTTGGAGCAACGCCACCGCCACCACCACCCCCGGCAGTCCTTTTGCCATTTAGCCTCTCAAAGGGTGTACAGTAGGCCGACTTTGTTTTGCTGCCGGCCAACCAGCCAGCAAAAGGAAAGTGATTTATACTTCCAATAATGAAAGTGACTACCAGCACTCCTCCTGTTTACGTTTTCGTCCTTTCGAAACATTTAAATTTAAATATTTTCGCCTATGGCCTGATTTATTATTTCAGGAATCCCTTGGTTTCACGCCCGAATTGCGAGCCGCTTTTATTTGTCCTGACTCTGTCAACTGAGGTGATTAAAATTTAGGGAGCCCCAACTCAAAAATAAAACAAAAAGTACATTGTCAAGTCGAAAAACTCAGAAATGAAAAGGGAAAGGTAAGGCTTGAGGTAAGGGTAAGGACGAAGGGTAAACCTAAGGAGGAACAGGCCATGCAAATTAGTTGGCTGCTAAAAAGTTTTGCCCCGAAAAGAATGACTCTTTAATGCGAGGGTTCAATCTCTCGACATTAATATGAATGGCACTTAATGGCCTCAAAATCTGAATACATTCCGAATTGGCTGAATGGCCACTCAACAAAAAATAAATCCATCCTTTTCGTCGCTCTGAATGGTTCGCATAATTGAAGAACCTTTTTTTGTAATGCATTTAGCTGCAATTATACACTTGTATTATTAAGCTAGGGGTTTTTTACTCTCTGCTAATAAAATAAAAATACAAAAAAATAATATAAAATGTTGCATACATTTGAAGAAGGCTGTTTACTCTTGAACTGCCTAACCATTAACCACTTGTGGTCCAAGGCCCACTCTGCAGGTGTACACTTTCGGTGATTATAATCAGTTGGGAATAGTAAAGGGTTTTTAAAAATATAAAAATAATATTATTATTGCTATCAGAAATATAAAAACTTTTTAATAAATCAACATTTAGTTAAAATAGTTGATGATTTCCTTCTTTATGTATATTTTTAGCTTCGTAACTTTATTTAGTGAGTGTATGCCAACATTGTGGTAGTCATAGCCGCCTTTGCTTCCCGCTTTTCCTCTGTTTATTTTTTTATTTTCCTTTTTTATTTTAAAACATGCACTAAATGCTCCCCTTGCGGCAATTTAATAAATATAAAAGCCAGGCCAGCGGCTTGAGCACAACCCACACACACACACAGCCATTACTGGTTAGCCCAGGGGCGGCTTCCATTAGAAAGCAAACTCCATTTTTTTTCCTATTGAAATTTAATTCAAATGAAAAAAAAGAAAAGCAACAAAAAAACAAAAAATCAATTAAAATCAGAGTTTGTTTTGTTATTAAAAGCTAATTACAATTAATCTAATGCAGTGTGATATCATATTTATTTTGATTTTGGTATTATTGCTTGGGAATATTGTTTATAATTATATTTGTTGGAAATACAATTAGATTCTTTAGATATTTTTTAGATATTATTATATTACAGTTTTTGTTTTGTATATATTTTAATTTTATTAGGATTTTAATGTAAAACCAAGGGGTTTGTACTTTAAAAATACAATTCTAGTATCGAAATTTGTATAAATTGGGAGATCCTATGTTATATCTCTTTTTGTAAAAATAAATACATCAATATTACGATTTAATTATAAAGATTACATATATTTTTATTATGTTTTTAAAAAACTCTCCTTTTTGGTAATAAACTTCTTTTCACAGTCCTGTTTTTTGCCCACAAAAAAACATTTCGAAAGGCTGCCTTTCACCAGGACTCTTTTCCTGATCCGCCTGAAATCCGTTCCTGAATTCCGTGCCTGCATTAAATTTTCACTATTTTTGCAGCCCGGGGAAAAATTGTGGAAATGGGCAGGGAGTGAGGGGGAGTAAGGGGAAAAGTCGGCGGCGCCATTGGCCACGTCAATTGAATGGTAGGCGGAAAGCCAAAAGTGTTGGCCATAAGTCAGAAAACATGAATAACAAATCAATTCAGTTTTAACGGTGCTGCAAATTCCTCAACACACACAGCACACACACATACACAGAGAGACAGGGCCAGGTAGCAAGCCCATTCGAAAGGTGAGAAAACGAGGTGTTGAAAGCGGGCAAAAAGGAAGTGCAAAGAAGAGCGGAGGTGCGGGGCAAGATGTAAAGCTGAGGAAACTCCTTCACACACACACACATAGTCGGGGTGTTAATGGCGCAGGCTGGGCGTCGGGCATTTTGAATTTTTAATGGAAAATGGCCCGCCTGCTTACACATTGCCACCGTTTCCTCCCCCTTTCCTTTCCCCCCTTGCGTCTGTTCCACATATATATTTTTTTTAGGCATGTTTGCATACACTTACGGCCAGCAAACTATGCATATATGCATGTGTGTCCTATGCGAGTGTGCGTGTGTGTTTCGGGAGACTCTAAAGCCCCTCCGCCCCCTTGGCGGCCATTGCCCCGCCCCCTACTTTTCCGTGGGCCCTCTTTTTTATGCCCCCGCCGGCAAAATTGTCCGGTAATAAATTTTCAGCGTTTCCTGCCGACAAAGCGCCGCACTTTACAACACTTTTGGCATAAACAAACAAACACGTACAGAAAGAGAAATATTTAGTTAATTATATTAATTTATTTAATGGCATTATGGACATTAAAATCACTCTAAAATAGGAATTTCTTCTCTTTCCTTTCATTTTTTTATTAATTAAAAAATTAGTTATATGTAAATAATAGAAAATATTATCAAAATTTTACATAAAAACCTAAATAACTTCGCAAATCCTTGATCAATCGAAGTGAAATTTTTTCTCAGTGTCCGTATATGTGTTTCGCTGTCCATGCGTGTGAAAGGAGGTGTGTGTGTGCAAGTGTGCGAGTGTGCGAGTGTGTGTGCGGCTGTAGTGGCGGCCATGTAACGGAAGTTAAGTACACACTAAGTTGAACTCGTGCGCTTGTAGCGCCGCTTCCTTCATATGTTTTGATACTCTCCATCACACACACACACACACACACACCTCACCTCTTGCCCCGAAAAACTCAGCGCTGCATTCCTCCCTTCCATCCCCTCGGAAAACACCTCTCTTTCGCTATTTGCTTGCAGGTGAAAATGTTTGAGATTCTGCCGGCGCTGTCCAAAAGCTTAGAACAAAACTTTTCTGGTATGCCATCAACATTGATGTCCTCCGTAGTTCCTTTACCCTTTCTCCTAAGCCCTGCTTTTCCCACTTTTCCGCTTTTCTCGCCCTCCCGCCATTAATGCCCGCCGAGAGGGCGAGTGTGTTAAGTATGTTTTTTGAGTAATTCGTGTAGACAAGAGCTGCTGTTTTAAAAGAGGAGCACAATGGGAGATGCCTGGCTCCCCTTCCACCTAATATCCTTCTCCCCAGTCCGGGGATATTTATGTGCAGGGTAAATGTTACTATAAATTACCCAAAAGTTTGAAACTTAGATGGAGAAGAGTTTAGGGGAACAGAACTCTGATTTATATACTTAATCGTAATTAGGAGGGAAATTTTATAAGGATTCTAAATAATACTTATCCGAAGATAAGTAGTTTTCTTTTCTACAAAATAATATTTATTTTTATTTTAAACAAAAAATCAGAGTGACTTCAAACCTAAAATTTTCCATATATTTATTAATAATTTAGGATCCTTCCATCTCTATTTCCCTCAGATTAGTTCCACACTTTCCTCCATGGTGGACGACATCAGCAGGTATTCAGCTCAAGTGTTGGTAAGCTGGCCTCGTTGTTAATAGAACACTTGACAACACTGGATGATTATGCGGGGGGAGGTGCTCTCTTCTTAAAGGACCCAGGTGTTCAGGTGTGCGTGTGTGAGGTGTATGCTTGTGTCTGTTTATGTAGTACCCTCATTAACTGTCATTACACAATTTCCATAAAAAAAAGAAATGTGTGCACAAGTTTAGTTTTCTCCAACCCTGAGGCTCCAGTGCAAAAGTTTCCCCTCTTCTCCACTTATTTTTCCACTAGTATATGCCCCGCCTCCCGCCCCCCACACGATGTGTGCTTCCGAGTCTTTGTTTGTCTTTAGAAAAAAAAACTTTTTAAATTGTGTTAAATATTCCATTAAACAGAAAGCTTTTTGTATGCAGTTGCAAACAAAAAAAAAAAAGAAGGGGAAAACAAAAAAAAAACTGTCAGTGGTAGCGATATAGAAGAAGAAGCGGAATGCGCGTGCCGCAGATAAGTTGCCACAGTTAAGAGAAATACAGAGAAAAAATGGAAAATAAGATTGTCAGTTAAATATGTGGCTTTTTTTATCATTGATTAATTGAAGATAACTAGAAGGATTATATTAACAAATTTTCAAACCAAAAATATATTAAAGCCACAGAAAAGAAAGGTTAAATGTCACAGAGAATGTAAAATTGTTATGGTTCCTGTTAAGTATTGAAAATGATTAACTAAATTGTTATAGAACCATAGCTAAATAGTTAAATCTGGTAAAAATAAATATTTTTGTACCCAAAATAATGAATTTCCCATTTTTCGACCATTTTTTAGTAGATTTAGAAACCCCACAACCCTGCACTTTCTCTTTACACTTTAATCTTAAATTCGTGCTAATCACCTAAAAATCTAAATTATTTTTCTTCACGTGTGTTCCGGGGGAGTGGTATTCGATCAGCCTTCCCACTCAGACAAACCAACACACACTCTCCAATAAGCCAGGAATTTTTATTATAATTTTATGCTCAAATGCATGCTACATTATTTTACACAAAAGGAGGAAAGCGGAAGGCAAGCGAACCATCAAGTTTATTGCTGGGCTTAGGCTGCCGCCGTGTTGGAGCATTAATTGAGCCAAGCGGGGCTTTTAAAATAATTGCCAACATGCAAGTTTACAGTTTTATTCCGCGTTGTGTTCAAATCCAAATCAGATATGTCCGACTAACAAATGTGCGGAAATATTTCAATGGAATAGCACTTTGCACAAATAATAATTTCAGCAAGTGTGTGTGCACGCCTTCGATTGGAGACCTAATTCCAGGACTGTGGCAGGTGTAAAGTATCTTGATTATTTAGTAAATTATTATTCAATCGATTGGGTTAAGTGTTTATTGAGAAATTATGTGCTTTTATCTATCATTTTAATTAGTTCATTTGAAGAATTAAAGATTGTTCGATTATCTTATAATAATTCAAAGTTATATTAACATACAAAGTCTTTAACTCAATTAATTATAAAAATCTGCAATATTTATTTAGAAATATCGAGACCTATTTTCAAATTCAATATTAAAACTTAATTATCATAATTCTGTTTTATATTTTTATCTCAAAAAGAAAACCCCACAAGCAAACTTTCTTTCCCTACGTTCAAAATTTAAATTTCCCGCCACTTTCTACAAGCAAAATGTCCGCTGACAGCCAAACAACCCTGTCAACGCAGGCGCTTTGGCGTTTTCTAGGACTATTTTTTGACGCTCCCAACAAATGAAATAAAAAATGAAAACATCTCAACGAATATTTAAATCAAATAATAAAACGATAATATAAACAAAACACAACAGTAAAAACATTTTGCAACAATTGTTAGCAACAAAATCAAATCCGATATAATTTATTTTCTTATCAAACAAGTACAAATATCGATATACCGATATTTCGATATATATTTTTCAACACCGAACAGAGTAGACAGCAAAAGGCAGAAAATGTATAATTTACATGTATAATTTAATTACACTTAGTTGTTCGTCGTGCCAGATTCTCGATTCTCGTTATTATTCCGCCATAGAGCGCGCAACAGTACGCGGCAACTGGTAAAAAGCAGCACAACTGCACGCCGCCGCCTCCTCTCGCTTTCCTGCGATTAGCAAGCCGACGACGACCAAGAAGAAGAAGAAGCGCCCAAGAGAAAGAAAACGGGGACGCAGCTGCAAGGAAGGAAATCGAGGAAAATTCGGGGAGGAAAATGAAAAGGAAACTGGGCCGAGGGGCGACGCTGGCGTTGCTGTTCGCGAGCGGATTGCTGCTAATTGCCGCATCCCACCAAGCAGCCGCCGCCGAACCAGTCTCTGACTCCGATGACTTCGAGGATGGCTTTGTGGAAGATGTTCAGGTGAGTTCAGTTGCTATCCAAAAAAACAACACGAGAAAAAAGTACACGTCAGTGTGGAAGCGACTAGAAAAGCACGCTGATGTGTTGAGCAGCGGGTGGTTCAATGGGTAAGGGGGGTGACGGGGGCGGAGCGGCCGGCTTTTCGATTTTTATGACCCAAAAAATTAGCATGTGAGTTTTTCAGCGGGATTAATGCGAGGGAAACTGTGTTTACCGACAGTCAGGGGCAAGATAATAGATAGAATGATAAGGAAAGAATTTTAATTTCAGTTATAATTATAAAATTATTAATAAAAGTATAAATATTTTGAAAAAAAATGAATTTCAATGAAATTAAAAGAAAAATTAAAGAAATAATGCTGCTAATACTCTGCATTGGATGATATCTTCTCCTAAGTTGAAATCCACGTCTGCCTCTTGTCTCTCTCTCTTCCTCTTTATCACTTTATCACTCTCACCCTCATTCACTGACAACCGCGTGTTTTTCTTGGATTTTATCGCACCTTATCTAATGCTTCCCCATTTGAATCTCTTTCTCAGGAGGAGCTGCCCGCCGGCGCTGACGAAAACGGCGAGGAGAAGCTGGCCTACGAGAGCCCAGTGATTGATGCCAAGAAATTCCACTTTGCGGATCACTTTGACGACGTGGAGGCTTCCCGCAAGAAGTGGGTGCTGTCACAGGCCAAGAAGGACGACATTGCGGAGGAGATCTCTAAGTACGATGGCCTCTGGAACTGGGAGTCGCCACAGCGCATCGTTTGGGCCAATGATCTGGGCCTGGTGCTCAAGTCAAAGGCCAAGCACGCGGCCATCTCAGCGCCGCTGCGTAAGCCCTTTGATTTCAGGCAAGACAAGCCGCTGGTGGTTCAGTACGAGGTCACGTTGCAGGTTCGTTGTTCATTGCTCTATGAGATTGCATCAGCCGGCAAATCCAATTAATACCCGCTTACTGACCCAATTCTTCTGTCCCTCTTATTTCCCCTATTTTCTAGGAGGGTCAGGAGTGCGGCGGCTCGTATCTAAAGCTCCTTTCCTCTGGCAAAGACACCGAGCAGCTGACGGCGGTAAGTAATGTGCTGCGGGAGGGCAATGCCCTCGCAAAACAACCCCCAAATTCTACTTTTGGTTTTTATTTCGTAGTTCAATGACAAGACACCCTACACCATCATGTTCGGGCCGGACAAGTGCGGCAACGATGTGAAAATGCACTTCATATTCCGGCATGTCAATCCAATTAATGGCACCATCACCGAGAAGCACTGCAACAAGCCCAAGTGAGTGTTGGTTGGTTGTCCCATTTGAAATGGAAACGACCGAGCGTCAAGCGTTTCAAATCATTCAAATTTAAATATCATGAAAATAGCAATTCCAGTTAAAAGTCTGGAGTTGGGGCAGGTTGGCCTTTGGCTTGGAATTTGACTATGGAACAATGTGACTCTTAATACACATATACCTTTAATACAATAGGGCAATTGTTAGCCTTTGTTATAGCCTTTGTTCGTTCGGAGGCCTGTTGCTTGCTGGCACACCTGAAAGCTGATTCATAATTCGTATAAATGTTTGGCCAAACGAAACGTAATACTCTCGGCTGATAACAGCCGGCTACGTGTTGCCTTTCTTGGACTCTTGTCCCCCTGCCATCATGATGTCTGCTGATTTTCTGCAGTATCTGCTGCCTGATAAGGCAGGCATCTATTTATAATCGTTTTAATAACCTCTCTCCTTCGGTCATTCGTCTTTGCAGGAACCGGCTGGAAGAGCCCTTCAAGGACAAGCTGCCCCATCTGTATCAGCTGGTGGTGCGTCCCGACAACAGCTTCGAGATCCGCGTGGATCACAAGATCATCAACGAGGGCTCGCTGCTGACCGATTTCAAGCCAGCCGTCAATCCGCCAGCAGAGATCGATGATCCCAATGACAAGAAACCGGAGGCTTGGGATGAGCGTGAGAAGATTCCAGATCCCACGGCCCACAAGCCCGACGATTGGGATGAGGATGCACCGCCACAGTTGCCCGATGCCGATGCCGTCATGCCCGATGGTTGGCTTGAAGAGGAACCCGATATGATCTTTGATCCGACGGCCAGCAAGCCGGAAGATTGGGATGCTGAAATCGATGGCGAATGGGAGGCTCCGCTGGTGGACAATCCCGTTTGCGAGAAGGCCGCTGGATGTGGCAAATGGAAGGCGCCGCTTATACCCAATCCCAACTACAAGGGCAAGTGGCGGGCACCGATGATCGAGAACCCCAACTATCAGGGCAAGTGGGCACCCAAAAAGATTGCCAATCCCGATTTCTTTGAGGATCTGAAGCCGTTCCAGATGACGCCAATTGTAAGTGGAATATTTTGGTTTGTTTTCTAAATATTTATTCCTTTTTCCCTTTCGTTTTCAATCCTTTTAGAGCGCTGTGGGCCTAGAGCTGTGGTCCATGTCCAGCGACATTCTGTTTGACAATCTCATTATTACGGACGATGTGGAGGTGGCCCGCGACTTTGCCGCCAATAGCTTTGACATCAAGCGTCGCTATATAGATCGCGAATCGGTAAGTTAATGTACCAAACATTAGTTTCCTTTTTCTTTCCCACAAAACCACACAGAGACACTTAAATAAATCGTTTCGATTGCTGCAAAAAGAAAACCTTCTGGCACCGCCTGATGCGCCGGATGAACTACAAGCCCGGCTGGTGGGCCCTGTACTTTTTGTATCTCCTCATCCCAGCCAGCTGCTACGTCTTCTATCTGTACAGACGCGCCAAAGAGGTGCTGGCCCCAGGCCTTCTCTTTCGCTTCCTAAATTAGAGACTCGAAAAACCACAGCCACACACTCACAACCCCATCACACGCACTTTTGCACTTGTAATTGCTATTGCTATCTTTTTGGCTTTTCCCATTTCGTGTAGGACTCATTCGTGAATAAGGTAGTGGAGCTAGCCAAGGCCTATCCCTCGATCTGGGGCATTGGCCTGTTGGCCATTGTGGCATTGGTTGCCATCACCATTTACCTTAGATTTGGTTCGGCCAAGAGTCAGGTAAATGTTGCTTGATCAAAGCTTAACTCTGCTTAAACTGTGAGAATGTTCTAATCTTTGTTTCCGCCTGATGTAGGACTCGGCTGCCAAGAAGGCCGCCGCGCAGGCAAAGAAGTCCGATGAACTGCAGCCCGATGATGATGAAGAGCCCGAGGCCGAGGCTGAGGAGGAGGTTGAGGAAGGCAGCGATCGGGCTGCCGGTGATTCCAGCAAGGAGAGCACGCCGCTGTCCTCTAGTCCCAAGAAGAAGAACAAAAAGTCTGATTTAGATGATAATGTGGAGGTGACCAAGCCGGAGGAGAGTCCTGAAGAGCCCGCACAGACTGAGGTGAGTTCTAAATTGATTTTTTTGAGATGCAAAATTCGAAAATAAAATAATTTCTACGCCAGGAAACTACCACGAAAGCTCGCAAGCGTCAGGCGCGCAAGGAGTAATGCGGGGCATCCCCTCAGATGGCCAACAATCTACAAATAAAAATACAGAAATTCTATCGAAAAAACTTAATCCAATTCCAAAACTGCCAGCGGCAGCAAAACACCAACAAGTAATGCTGGCAAAAATGCAAAAACCCAAACAACCAGAAGTCACCCGTCACCCGTCACAGCATCTCCCCCTTACCACACACTCACACAAAATACGAGGCAACCAAACACACCGACGAAATGGAGTAAAGAACACAAACACACACACTTTAAATTTAGTTGCTAACCAAGCTTCTCTAGTGCAAGTCTCTAATTTAATTGAATAGTTTACGCGGTTCGTTTAAGTCAACCTCCGTATACGTACTTTTGCTGTATTATCGTTGCATTTCTGTGCTGTCTCCCTTTCCCCCCTTTTCCATACGTTCTCCTGCTCCTTCTCCTTTCTTTTCCTTGATTTGTGTAAAAAAAAAGAAAAAAATATAAGAGAAACACCAAACTAGACAAAACAAAAAACAAACAAAAACCAGAAACCAGAAACAGCAAGCAAACAAAGAGGGAACTAACTAAGGCCGAGAAAATATTAAATGGCAAGCAAGCATCTAGTTTAATATTATGTAATTTAAAACGAAATTGAATAGTATGAATAGTTATACTCAAGTTTCCACGTTTTCATTTTGTGTCGAATGAAAATTTACAGCGAAAAATAAAAAAGTAAATGTCGAAAAACCAAGAAAAACCCCGAATTATAGCAACCCTTCCTTGGAAGCTGAGCCACGGTACTGAATGGGGACCCACCGGGGATGTTAATTTAAAATGTGAACTTCTCTTGATTTTCAGAGACTGAACCCCAGATGCGAATCGGATTTATTATGCTCGATGGTGCGTGTGGCGTCAAACAGACCAGACCAGACGACACATTGCATTTGTGCGGTTTTTGGGGCATTTCCCCGAAATATATTTTCATTATTTAGCTGATTGGTTGATACTACTACAAAAAGGGAAGGAAACCCTTGCCAATCCAATCTATTTAACCCGCTGATACCATCGACATGTTGTGCATTAAAGGGCCTTCTTTTTTTGTCGCTCCGCATATAATTCAATTCAATTTCCTAAGCTCATAAATATGTCCCAATCCAGACAGACAGACACACAGACAGTCCTTGTTAATGGAATTGTTATGACAACAGTAAACCGATGACGATTTGCATATGCTGTGGGGTGGAGGCGGCTAAAAATCAGATTTACATATATGCTTGCCAAAGCAGATGCGAACTTGACTCGCACAAAATCCCTTCGATTGCCAAAAATGACGGAAGGCGGAAGGGCAATTCAATAAAAAGATTAAACGATTCTAGGTCTAGGTCTGGGCTGGGGTCTTACTTAAAAGGATTAAAATTTTGCGGCTAGACAGCGCTGCATATTAATATGAAAAGCTCATATGCTTGGAAGGGGAAGAAACCCGGGGAGGTCCCCATAATTCATGCATAGACAAAGGCCACAAGGGTTGCCACTTGCAGTAGAATAAACAATAAAAGCCACAAAACCCAGCCTGAGTCTAATTTTAATAAAAATATTTTCGTTTCGACAAAGCCAGCAAATTTACGAACCCCTCAAACCAGACAGGAAGCAAAGGTTGGGGCTTTTAAGTCCTTGTATGGGTTCCCATGTCCTCTTTTTTGGCTTGGGGTCAGCCTGGGACACTCCTGGGAGTTTCTTATTGAAGTCTGGCTGCCAATCGATGCGTAAGCAAAATATCACAACGACGACGCCATATGTAAGGGTATTGCAGCCTCACATCCAGCGAACCCCATTGAAAAATCAGCAGGAACTCTTGGGGTTGTCCCTGAGGGTTGCTATTTGTATGTATGTCCCCCTCATTACCCGCTATTTTCGGCAAGTTCCGTGCAATTAAGTCCGGACTTTATCCGATCAAATCGCGGAATGCCCCCGGGTCACGAGATTCCTTTCCAGTGCAGAAATTAATTGCCGAGCATTGCAGGCTCGATTTCATCATAAAGATTACGTGCCGCAGATAGAAATTCATAAAAATAAATTGGTTTTTGAAATTGGTTTCTTGCTAGATTTATTTGACTTTGATATGGTTTTATTATTGATTTGTGGCAGCCGATAATCGTTGTTATAAACCCATCAAACTTTAATATTCTTCAGAGGAGCGATGTAACTGATAGAACTATTGAGGGAGAAGAGAGCTTAAATTATATAAAACCAATTACCAATGAAACAACTTGGATATCTGTAGAACTCTTTATTTAATTAGAACATTTTATTTAACATGAGAAATAGCCAATTATTATTACACTTTTGTGTTTGTTTTGTTAATGACACATTTTATAGATGTATTAATTTCTCTCTTGCATTTCAAAAAAATTGTTTTCCTTTAAAGAGTCGCAGGAATCTTTGGAAATAAGTCTGCCTTCACATAGTAAATTATGTTCAACGAGAATAACTTCTTTCGATAGACTATTAAAGCAGCACCCTCCTTCCTTAGCAAGGGAATGGCAGAAGACAAGGATGAGTACAAAGCAGAATAGTATTTTCATGGCGAAGCGATGCCGAAAGACTAGCTCAATCCCCATTTGGAGGTGAGATTTTATACTTGTACCATGAAAATTCCGGGAAATGCTAAATCAGATTATAGCAAATCTGATCTGATCACGTGCCGACCTTCATCTGTAAATGTGATTACATCTTTTGCAGGGCCCTTCTAATTTTAGTCTTGCCATTTTTGGATTCGTTAAAATTCGGATCCTGGTCCAATTGCAATAATTTCTTGTATTTAAATTTCATTTAAATATTCTTTAATTTATTTTTTGAATAAAGAAAGCTACACTTAAAGATTTTATTTAGCATAGTAATATTTTTATTTATATATTTTTTTTTTTTTTCTCTCCCAGATTTTATTTAAAATCTGTCCCTGCAGGGACAATCATTAAATTTTGTGATTACATTGACAGGTTAGTAAAATTTAATTTTTAGGGTAGGGATAGGAAAGGTCATGGGATGCCTTAGCCTGGGTCTCTGAATGGCAAGTCCAAGTTAATAACTTTTATAGGATTGCTAAATATTTTGTTGTTATTAATTAGTTGAGCAAATATTATGTAAATAATTTATATAATTTAAAAATAATATTAAATATATTAATTAATAATTATTAGTGGGAGAGGGGAGTGGGGGGAGTGGGAGTAGCGGTCACGGCCAGGCAGAGAAGTAGAAGGGCCATCAAGGCCGATAGATGGGAGTGCCAACGAAAACCCAATACATCTCTTTTCTAATCCAACAGCAGATAATTTAAATAAAATTCTCTCCTTCCTTCGTTTTTCTTATCTCACACACAAAATTTAGTCCTTAAGAACCAGTAAACAAAAACACTTTGTAAATAAACACGAGCTAATGAAAGAGCATCCTTTAAGTTAACCTTTAGTTTTAAACTATCTTGTTAGCTTTATATAAATAAATAAATAAATAAAACCAAGGGTATACTTAGTTTAACTTAGAATCTGTAATAATTGAAATTAAAATTCAATGGTGAAAATATAAATTTATTAACATTTTGAGCAAAACATTTTGTGGAAAACATTTTGTGCAAAACATTTTGGGCAAAACATTTTGTGAAAAATCATAACATTTGAAAGTATTTCGGAGTTACCCAATGCAACAACCTTTAAATTTATTATCTATAAAAATCTATAATATCTAATATATCTATAAAAATGTAAGTAAAAAGCCAGCATTTTATTTTTAATCTACAAAAAAATATTTATTGAAGAAGTAAATCCCTCATCGATTTCCTTCCCAGTTGCAGACCTTTAGGATGAGATCGAAATTCGAAAATGGCAATTTATAGCAATTTTCCGAATCGCAAATATCTGCTGAAGGGCAATAGTACATATCCGTCTTGTCCCAGCAGCAATAGGCACCAACATTTCTGGTGAGGAGAAGACAGCAAGCCACAAGGAGCTCCAGGAAACTGATCAGAACTTGCATGGTGAAGAAGTTGAGGGTGGACGTGGACTGTTGGCTCAAAGCCAGCTTTAAGAGTATATATATAGATGAAAAGTGATAGGATCTCGACTGAAGCTCGTGGTGAATCCCCCTCCAGATGAGATAAGAGTTTATTTTCGCAGCTTGGTCTTGCGATAAGAGTATTGTTTCACAACCAGCAAGTTTCACAAAGTTAATCTAACGAGCGCGTGCAAATTTATTGTAAACAACATTAAATTTGACCTATTGATAAACCTGGTTGTCAACTTAATTAATTGGTAGCCGTGTGAAAACAGGGAACTTCTGAACCGAGTTTAGAAACAGATAGCAGGAGCTCAAGGGTCTAATTACGGAATCGGCAATATTTCTTCTAAAGCTCTACAAGCTAGTAAAAATAACGAAAAAGTATAATGATGAACATAACAAATAAATAAATAAAAACACCATAAATTATCATTTAATTTGGCTCAAAACCGAATGAAATAATTGTAAAATTAAATGAAAATTAAAATAAAATGTCAAGTTCTATTTTATTTTGAAAACACTCTTGCTAAGAATTTTACATGGAATTTACATGAATCTTTCCTAGTTCGAACATTCAACGCTTGATATTTTATATGTGGCGCTTTAAAGGATAATAAGGACCACGAGCACATAAATAAATTCTTATAAATAAAGAAAAAATGTAGTAAACAATGATAGAAATAAAATATCTAATAATTTTCTAGTTAATCTATTTAAATATGTATTTTTCAAGACAAATTTCTGTATATTTATTGCTTTGTTTAAGAAGATTGTTAAAATAATAAGTTTATACTAAGGTAAAATAAAAATATAAAAAATATCTAATATTTTTCTAGTTAATTTATTCAAAAATATATTATTAAATTATAATTTCTATAATAATATTAAACTTAATGTTTATAGATACTTGTATTAATATTTATATACAAAAAAATGATATATCGTTTCCACAATAAAACCTTCTTAAATTAATTGAAAATGGATTATGAATGGATTCCCAAACTGTAAGTAAATAATTTTAATTAATGAAAAGGTGTCCTAAGAACTGACCACCATCTCTGCTTTCCCCGATTCGACTCACTGCTGATCGAAGAAATCTGGCAAGTCTTTCGGCTATCCTTGACAGCCCAGAGTGTGCATTCTTGCCGGGTGCTCACCATCCAAACAGGATTTTGCGCATTAGACACCTTTTTAAATGCATTACTCTGAGTCGGAGTCCCGCATGTCCCGGGACAGCGTCCTTGGCGGTGGTCAGCCAATCATTAATATCCTTGACCAGTCCTAAGAGAACCCGCTAGGTCTCAGCGCTGTAAGAACAATAAAATTTTATTGTAAATCGTTTATCTTCATTACGCGGCCAGCGTCAAAACTCGGCAAATAACCGCAGTTCGAGTTTCGGGAAACTGGTTTCCGCCAGCGAACGGGTTCAAGTGTCCACCCCATCGCGGTCATAATTTTATTCCTAAGCCCAATCTTAACCCATTGCAACCCCTGCAATGTCGCGGAATGCATGGCTGACCCCTTCCTCGCAATTATGGCCCCTTTGTGCGTCGCTTAGTTTGTCTTTTCATTGCCTTGTTCTTTAAGATTAAGCTTTTGTTTTTCCATTTAACGCTTAATTTCGGCATTTTGATGGCCTAACGCGATTTGAACTGACCCCTGGGGGAAAGCAGGAGCAGGATCCGAATCGAGTCGGGATCGGTTACAACTGATCCTTTAAGAAAACGCAACTGACCGCAACTAAACAAACACTTGGCCTGACCAACGGGTTACGCTTCGATTCGCATTTGACTTACGACACAAGAAATTTTTAATTGCATTAGAAGAGCCGCTTCCGATCTGCTCTATTGTCTGGGTCTTCAAGTTGTTTGTTTTACCTAAAACTGGACAGCTTAACCTTTTCGGTTTCAGTTATTTTGTTCTCTTCTTTTTTAATTTCCAAGCCATTGTCCGGTGGTCAGCGATGCACTTTCCTAAGCGGATCGGTTTCAGAGGTAAAGAATGCCCTGCCTTCTTCTCCTCGATTTGCATGTTCACGTTTTCGGCGCTCGTTTTTCGGCAATTTTCGGTTAAGCACTCCCCAAAAAATAAAAAAAAATATCCATTCAGCCAGAAACTCAATTTTGCAGAGATCATAATTCGAAAAGGTACGTGCGCTGCACGCTTTTTCCACAACAAAGGAACTTGCTGCAATTGCAGGAGGATTATTAAGGAGTTCAGACAAGGTTGAATAGTCGTTGAACGAAATACCCTGAAAAAGTTAAGGGAATTTAGGAGGAAAACTAAATTATTTATATTTTTGTATAAGAATTTAGAAGCAAATATAAGTTATTTATATTTTTGTATAGGATTTTTAGGAATATTTAATGACTTTTGTTAGTTATTAAGTAACTTTCTCCATAACCCTTCTAAAGCCCTTTAAATATTTATTATTTAACAACAGAAAACCTCAAATTTAAAGTCCTCAATTATTTTAAAATCTTTAAAAATATTCTTCTTTTACCAATTTTCTTATTTTAATATTGAAGCCTTTATTTCTCTCCTAAAATACCCTTCGTAAAGAGCACAACCTTTAGAATAATTTGCCTTGGACTCTCCTCTTCCCATTCCATTTGCCAATTCTGATTCTGATTTCTGTCCCAATCCTGGCATCCTTCTCTGCCTCCACACAATATTGCGTGACTTTACGTGGGCACCAAAATTGACTTTGATCCGGCACTCATTAGTACTCGCACTGCACTCATCGTCTGCACACGAGACAGCGTCTGCCTTTGCCGCCCAAAAAAAAAAAAAAAAGAGTTATATGTATATATAAAATTGCTCAATAAGTTCACACAGCAAAAGCCGACGAAGAAGGAGGCTGGATGCCAGCTAGGAGTGCCCACATCCTCGCTCCAAGGAGTGGGCGATGCAGATCGAGCTGCAGAAATATGGGTGAAGAGCGGGCATTGTCTTGGTTATATATTACAGAATATATAGGATTTTAATCACAGGAAAAGGCTGTACAATGATTTATTGATATGTAAACTTAAAGCCATAAATTTATAAAGTTTTTAATAAGTAAAGACAAGTTATTTTTCTAAAAAAGCAACAAAAGAGTTGTTTAAATAATATTATTATCTAACAATTTCTTAACACCCTTTTTTATGATATTTAATTATATAATGAAATATAAACTCTACAACTTGGCAGCTGAGCTGGCAGCACACCTGCAACTTTTCATGCAAAATCGTTGCACTTTTGGCCCTCGACACGGTTCAAATGCCAAATAGTTCAGCTCAAGAACCGAGCGCAAGAACCCACCCGAAATTGCGCGCTTTTTCCGAGCTACGAGCCCGTTTCCTGCCCCGTTTTTTGTTGAGCCTTTTGAGCCAAGTCAAGACGTGGAGAGGGCCACTTTGCCACCGTTGCGTTACACGGTTCGGCGAGCTCAACATTCGTCGTTCAACGCTCAACGCTAGCAAAGCCAAAGCCAAGATGCATAAAGAGGGAAACACCTGATCGAAATTTCAAATTATTACAACGAAATGCGCTAAACATAAGGACACATGGGAGCATAGGCGTAGCTCGTGCTGCATACAGATGTCTCGCCAAGCACCCCCGACGATCCCTTTCTGCGGCCAAGCCAGGCTTTGGTCTAATGAGCACGGTGTCGCCGTGGCATTGCAGCTCTTTGACCTGGCCCCCGACCCTTTTTCCACAAGGAAAAACTTCGACTTGGCCGCTGTAATTACGCGCGGGAAGGAGATAGAGGGAGGAGAGCAGACTTAGAGAGAGAGAGGAGTGCCGAGAGACCAAGAAAACTCTTGGCCCATTTAGGGTTGGGGTTCGTGGTCGGGGTCAACACGGAAATACAGTGTGGGAAAAACTGTTGACTACAGCAAGGGAAATTCTATAAAATATATAAAAGTTTTATTTTTGTGAAGGAATTAACTAGCTAAATTTAATTTTTTAGAATTAGATGAACTCTTTGAATGAAAAAATAATAAAAATGCATTTTTGTGAGACATTCAAATTTCCAGTTTAGAAGAAAACTAAATTTAATTTAATTTAAGAACAAAATGTACATATTTTTCTAGTCTTACATTGATATTTGACATTAATAGATAACAAATAAATAAAAAAATAATTATAATTGAAGAGAAAACCCTTACGAACGTAAAGTCAACCCTAAAAAAATCCTTAACAAGTTTATAATATTATAAAATAATTTTGAAATGAATGTGGGGAATGCTGAAATATAGACTTTACCTTCTATTTTTATAATTACCCTTAAAATAATAACAAATTCATAAGAGGAATACAATTTAAAGTATAAAATTTAAGGTTATAACAGTTATTAAATCCTTAAAATAAAAGGCGATCTTTACAGTGTACTAATAAGGCAAAGGATATTTTCTCTAAAGCTCTGAACAGTAATATGAATAAAAAATACAACCTATTAACTTTTAAATATATTCTATAATAAATAAAAATATGTCCCAACAATAAAAGACATTAATAATAAAATTATTCTAATGAAACTTCTTACTCCCTTGGAATTTCATAGAGATAATAATGAGTGATATCCTTTAAGGCAAGACAATGATGAAATTACCTCCTTGGTGTGCCTGTATAATTTTAAGTGTTTATTTCTTTGTGTTTTTCTTCAACTGCAGCATGCCGCAGCACATGCACCTGACATCGCCGACTCATTACATTTTCGGCCACAAGGAAGTTGAGGAAATGGAAATGTGGAAGCGCGTGCTCTTGCCCCATTCCCGAACCCAAAACAAACCCTAGAACCGAAAACCCACTCCAGGCCAGGCCAAAAGGTCGCCGGCCAAAGGCAAAGTCGAAGTTGAAGGCCCAAACCCAAACCCAAAACCTAGAAGACGTCGGCGGTAGTCAGCCAAGCGCTGCAGCTCACAACTTGAGAATAATTTGGTCGCGCTCCGCTGATCGGTCGCCGGTGGTGGTGATGGTGTTGGTGGTGCATTTCATTCGGAAGTCAGTTAGTTCTTCGTCAACTAACAGTTTTTCCTGGGCACAGGACAACCCCCGAGTCACAGGGAGTTTTCCAGAATTGGGCGCCAAAAAAGCAACACAGAGAACAGTCAATGACATTGGCCAGCAGGACATATGTTGGCGGGACGAGTCCCGCTCATGGCTCGTGCCAACATCAGCATAACAATTAAAATAAAAATATTCTAGGATAACAACCGGCCGAGGCAACCGTTAGGGCTATGTGGGCGCGGTTGCCTTCCTTCGAGTATGCTTACAGATAGGTGAAAATACACATTTTAAACTAGATCGGGGTGGTTTTATCATCGGGCATTAGGCGAGGGCGAGGGAGGCTCGTATCCTTGCTGTCCGCCGGCTGCCTTTTAAGGGTTATGTTGCAGACCAACTGACGCGAGCACCCGCACTCGCTTTGCCTTGATCCTGGTTTTGTAACGGTCACGCACGCCAGCAAAGGACCTTTGGTCTCATCTGGCCCACACATGGGTGGTGGCTCTAGAGTCCTGCGAGCTTGTCATGCTGCGCCTTTCTGGCCTGGTAATTCTGAACAACTGACTCCTGGCCTCTCAGACTCCTTGGCCCAAAATGTGACACCCATGTGTGTGACTTTCGGCTCCTTTTGCAGCAACGCGAATTGTTTGCAATTATTAATTTGAAAAACAGAACAAAGAACCCTGAGGGAGGGAGAGAGATCTCTGTGGGAGGAATGACATATGGCCAGCATTTCAAGTGGAACCAACTCGGTGGGAAGTTCCGCCCGCTGCTTAGGGTAGTGAAAAGTTTGTGTCCCTTTTTTTGGGGTGGTCCTAGTTACTGGACACCAGCTGGGTCGAACTTGGGCTGGTCATCTACATATTCCGAGGAAAAGCAAGTGGAAAGGTCTGAAAATTCAGGGGAATATTATTTATAAATATTTCTTAAGTAATATTATTCCTAAGTCACTTTTAAACAAAGCCAGGCAATGCTTTTCTATTAGTTTCATCATTAATTACCGATTGACATCATCCCAGAGAATTTGCTTCACTTAATGCTTCATTACCGATCCTCCAGATAATGTTAATGAACTCTAGATTGACAAGAGCAGCCACTCGATTAACCAACTGCTGTTTTGTTGACATTTCCTTTGCGGGATTCACTGGAACCTGACTGAATTCGATACATTTTGAGGTCTGCTAACCGGGATAAGCATAATTTCCGAGCTCATATTCAATATTCCCACATTAAAGCAGCAGCAGGAAGCTCACATCAATGGACACTTGCAGGGCTTTGGAGGCACGTAGTAACAAGTACAGAACCCCAGCTCAGGTTACACCACGGATCGTTGTATATATATTTTTTAATATATAAAAACCTATAAGTAGGTCGCTGAGGAGGCCTGTATGTCCTCCCTCTCCAAAGTCCCTGTGTGGCTTCCAGCGAACAAAGACGAGGCGCAAAAATATTAAACTGCCATAAAAACGGGCCAGCAAGTGCACATAAAAATCAAATTAATAGTCCATGTCAGAGCCGTAGAGAACTGGCACTTTGTTTTGGTGCAATCAGTGGGAAACCTCGGCGGCAGACAAAGGACGAACCTCTCGGGCGAACTGCAATAAATTCCAGGACACAAAGGAGCAGTCCTATCAGCTAACTGCAATCTCTCACCTTTCAATTGTCAATTAGTTCAAGTGCAGCGGCAGGTAGGAGTTTGATTTACCTGATTTTTAAGGTTGGCAGTTTCTGCTTTTAGAGGCTGGCCAGGACCAATAAACGATTTTTGTGGGGGCAACGAGGGGGCGTTTCCACAGGAGCACTTTGTCCAGCACATGTTTTCTTTTTTTTTTGGCAAGGATTTAGTACCCAAAAGGGGGGTCGCATCAGCCACATGTTGCCGATGTCCTGCCAAATCCTAAGCAATTAACCAGCGGGTGGAGTGAAAAAGGAGAAAGAGAGCAAAGCGCGAAGGAGTGAAAAATGTGAAAAACGCAGCGAGTGTCGCAGCAGAGTCCTGTCTTCTGCTGTTCCAAAAGTGTCCCAAAAAAAGGACACTCGGTGCGCGTGCGCAGAAAGACAATGCAGTTAATTGCAAAGCCACCAAACTGAGAGGACGCCACGGGATAGGCGCCAGCCAGGAGAATGCTTAATGAGCCGAGTGTCTGGAGGATCGCAGGATCGCAGGATCTCCTGGATCGCGTCAGGATACCCCGCATCGAACGCCGCGTGGGCCAGGCGCAGGTATTCCTCGTCTTGACCGTGCGAAATTGTAGCAGAATCGCTTTCGGAACAGTGCTGTCCTGCTGTCAATTTGACACGTTTGGCCGAAAGTCCTGAGCGCCTCGAAAATCCTTCATAAAACCCGCGACCTCGACTTGTGTGGCAAAATCATAATCGGCTTGACAACTCCCACAAACCGCTTAAAGGGATTGAGCAGCCAAGGCTGAAACTCTATTAATTCTTTATTGTTTACACTTTCGAGTAATATTATTTAAACATTCAAATATTTCCCTTTGAATCCTGGATTCATCCCTTTGATTCTGGCGGGGAGGTTCAAGCAAATAAATAAATATAACCGCAAGCAATAAAGTATTAAAGAGTGTAAATAACACTGGGTCTCCTCTTTAATTACTCCCTGTGTTATTTCTCATAATATTTTTGCTCACTCTTCCGAGAACTCTGGCGACCACCAGCAGCAGCAGCAGCAGCACCCGAAGGAATCATAAAACGGCGGCAAAACCTCAAAAAAACACACACAAAAAACCAAAGAAAAGGGCGACTTGAACCTGTGTGCATTTATGATATATTTTGGTTGCCGATGACGCAGTGCATTTGATTCTAAAGCGCCGACAGTGTTCCCAGTCCCAGTGTTTGTCCCTATAAATTTCTGCTGCCCAGCTCCTTGCCTATTGTCCTTTGTCCTGGCCACTCTAAGCCCGCAATTGTGTGCAATTGAACATTTTGATTTCCCGGGAGGTCCATCCATCCATCCATGTAACCACCGATCGGAATCGAAATAGGGATCGATAGCGGTACTCCTTTGCAATTTCATGCCTGTCCCAGGACCTTGAGTGGGCGGCACTTGCTTTATTTTCGCGTGTCATTACTTTTTACGATCTTATTCCTGCTAATGATCTTTTCAAAGACCCATTGCTAAATTGTTGGGTGGCCCAAACAGTTATTAGATAATGTTTGCGGTGGTTTAAGGGGTTCGTTTCGGGGAACTGCAGGGGGAGTTCTTATAAAATATCACGTATTTTGTGAGTTAAACAGGAAGACAGTGAAATTAAATATATTTTCTGAGCAGAAAAGGAAAAGGGTAAAAGCTAGAATTAATTATTGAAGTATTAGGACTTTAATCTTAGCCTTAAAATAATTTTAAAATGTTTTTTTCTGAAAATTTAAACGAATTTAATCCCCCGTTTAACCAAATCCTTGACAACCTTGATCCCCAATTAAGTTGAACGCCAGATGTCCTCAAATTTCATGGCCATCTTAAAGGTTCCATCATTAATTAGAATGCACATCTTGTTCGGGGCCAAATCGGCCATGAAATTGGAGCAGCCACGCTGACAGCTTCCAAATCGGTGCACACTCTATATATACCACCATATAGCGGCACACACAAATTGCTCAATCAACACCAGAACCAAGAAAAAAGTAACCAATATGCATATATCACCAGCGACAAGGATGACGACGACGACATATGGCCACAGGGACAACGGATTGACCACTTCAAGGACTCCGGCACCGAGTCTCCAGTTTCAGTTGCTCCTCTCCGTTTTTTCTTGGGTTTTTATTCTCTGGGTTCTCCTAATAAACTCGTAGTTGTAAACAAATCGGGGGCGGCAGCGCCAAAAGGAAGGCTCTAAATGAAAACCGATCGCCGCTACCGTTATCCTGCCGCTGCTCCTACTCCTCCTTCTCTTCTGTTTTGATAACATCTCGAGTATCCCTTTTCGGCCTGACTGACTGACTGCTCATTAGCAGCGTCCAGTGAATAGTTTGGGTCAAAAGTCGCGACTTCAAGGGATTTTATCGAGTCTCTGGGTTTTTGTTTATGTAGCCGTTGTCCTGCAACATTGTCCACATGTGTTTGAAACTTTTTATTTACATTTCCAACGAGACTTCATCTAAATTCCATTGTTTATGTCTGCGTAAAGTCCAAGGTCTGAAAATACTACTTTAACCTAATAAATATTGATTTCTTTAGGGATTTTTCAAAGAGAAAAATTTGTTTTAATTTGAAATAAGCGAAAAAGAGAGTTAAGTTCAAACTAAATATCATAAAAATAAATATTTCCTTGTAGATAAAGTTACTACCCTAATTTTTAAACCAAAATTAATACGATTTTGATATTTTTTGATTGAAAATAAACCTAATATACATTTTAATAGCCCCCATTGACCTCTAAAAAATCCCTATAAAATTCTATACTTTATTTGTCCAGCTCCATCAGCCTTTTTTGTTGGTTAGAAATTTTCCCAGGGCCAAAATCACACATTGGGTCCCAAAGGCTCCTTTGTTTGGTCATTTACATTGGAAACGCCTGCGCAGCGGCAAAGAATGGAAAATAGTTTGGTAATCTGTGAAAAAGCCAAACCCCCATAAAAACCACAAGATGCTCAACTCGTTTTCTTCTCCCCAACACTCGAGATGTATGTATAGGTTCCTTCTGAATACAAAAAACTCGTTACAGGAGGGCCCTTTGACGTCTGTAAGTGCTGGGGGGAAAAAAGGGCTTCATCATGCTTGGATCTGGATTCTAGATTCTGGACTCTAAATCCTGAGTTTGAGCCTGAACCATCCACGTGCAGGCCTCGCTTAGGGCTACTACATGGAGATAAGTCCTCCTCCCACTCCCTGGATACTCCCTACTGCTACCCCTTCCAGAGCCTTCAACTGATCCGTACCTGTCCTCAACCTGTTTGCCGGACATTTATCATTTTCCCTCCTTCGCTTCTTAGTTTGTTTTTCCCATTTCCTTTGAGCAGGAAATCTCAGCAAGAGAGCCAGGGTTCCAGTTGGAAATTTCCCCTCCATCAAACAGGTTCTCTATTGTTCTTGACTCTATATACCTGTGCCTACCTGTATGTATTGGATTTTCCTCTATGCCTCGATATTCTTGAGGTCTCTCTCTCTCTCTCTCTCCCTTCTGGGTGGGGGGAAAATTATATGTTTTGGTTCCTTCGTAACGGAAAAACTAAAACGCAAGGGAATGAAATGATTTTTGTGGATACTTGGAAACACTCGAGGAGATCGCATACAAATAGACCGATTTTAATGACACACTAAAATGCAATCATCTAATTTTCAGGGATCGAAGGGTTATGTTACTCTCTGATGGATTCCCACGATCATCTTCGGGGGTCATTCAACCAATTTTCTTGAAGGATTCTCGACCAATTCTCTGACTTAATTGCCTTTTCAGGAGCTACCTCCGATTTATACATCTTTCATTAGATATCCATATATGTATAAAGGCAAAGGAAAAATCCAAATAATTTCACGGCTTGTTAGTTGAGGCTGTGGGCGTGTGCTTACTGTTTGATTTGTATCTAAAGTCACGCTACTATATCTTAGGTATCTTAGGTACTAAGATAGTAAAATCGATTGGTTACCGTTGCGGTTCTTAAAATCCTTTTCTTGATATTATCATTAGAAAGTTTGAAGAAGTCGGCCTGTTTCATGAGTCATCTTCTTTGTGGTTATATTAATGATGTCCTGGCGGCTAGAACCTCAAAGCATTGTGCCAGGATCACTCCTGTGCATAGAACATAATCGATTTGTTTGCAAAAAGTTCTCTTACTCCGCTGGTTTTCATTTTGGCTCATTTACAACTCATTTCTTTGAGACTCTGGCCAAAGGCAATTAGCATGCCCCAATGAGATGGCAAAATTGCATATTTTCAGTTGGTTTCGGTAAGTATCTTTGAAGTTGTGGCAGTCAAAGGTAGAGATACTTTGTTTGTTTTGCAAAAAAACCAAAGAAATTCTAACAAAAGACTTTTATATTTTATAAAAGAGTTTAATCCTTAAAAATAAACTAGGTTATCTTGTTTTCTTTACTAATTTTTTAAAATTTCCTGTAAAAATATGTAATATTTATTTTTCTAAGATATTTCTGGGCAGAAATCTTCAGTAAACATCTATACCTTAAGCCATATATCAACTCCCCTGCCAGATTGTTGAAATTCTCTTAAAGAACACCTCCAAAATCCCTGAAAAAATACAATCCTTGAGGATAAAGGACTCTCCTAGGGCCTCAACACTCTGTTTGAACAATCAAAGTAATTTACATTCGAGTCAAAATGCTTTGAATTTTAGCGGCAAAGTGTGAAAAACTATTATGCATTTTTCCAACACATCCTTGCCGCCTGAGCTTATCCTCGCTTGCTCCTCGAAGGTTAACAATAAAACTGGAAATCAAAAAACAATAAAATCTTATGCAAGAGCTAGACACCAGCTACTGTTTGAAAAGTTTCCTAGAAAAATCCATAAAAACTTCCGGTGGAATGGAAACACTTGTGCCAAAAAAATACAAATCCCAACGAGGAACCCAGATAGCTTCCAGGAAATTGAACAATTTGTGCATAATTTGCATATGAGCTGGACCCAGGATGAGCACGAGGATGCAGGACTTAGGGGCGGCAACTGTTTGACGACAGATTGCTCAATGGCCGGGGATCAGGGCAATTTCCATATGTAGATCTCTCTCTCTCTATGAGGGAAACTGGAAACCTAGTTTGGCATCTGCCGGGGATGATCTCATGGAGGAACAAAGATATTTCGCACATTTGCTCAGCAAAGGATATTGGGATGCATTCTAAAAACAGGTCGAACTGCAACTGAACAATCCACACAGGCAACACACAGGTTGCCTTTGCGAATGGAATAGTTAATCAATTTACAATAGGGCCTAAGCCCGCTCTAACTTGAAAATATTACTAGAAAATATTCAAAGAGAATAGGAAACTTGGCCTGGGGTTTTGTTTTCCGTTTGTATTTGGCTTTGCTTAATGAATATTCCCCGGCTATTGTTTCAGCAGAGCCCACACATGCAAATTCTGGAAATGAGGAACCACAAAACGAGAAACTAAAAACGAGAAACCACTAAAGGAAATATGTATATATTCAAGACTTAAGCCGATGCCGAAGGTCCAGAGATACCGGCTACGAAATGCGCACACACTCCGTTAAGAGTTATTGGCTTTGGGAAAAAAAGAACAACTGCGGCAAATCCTTTTCTTGAAAGGATTCTTGTTCGCAGAGCATCGAAAAAAGAGCGCCAAAATATTGGTTCGGTTCTTGTCCCTTTTCGAAACGTTTTGCTCTAGCTCTAACTATAGATAACCGAGCTCAGCAAAAAGAACACACAGCCTGGAACTAGAAAGATATTATCTTGGGTTCGGCTCTGGACCTCAAGTGGGTTGAAAAAAAAAATACAAAAAAGAAAATACAACCCGGGTCAGTCAGCTGACAAATAAATAAAACCGAAATGGAAGGGAATCCTTTTTCCTTCTGGCTTTGTTGACAGTCCCGTTCATTGAGGCATTTATTAGCTCCGAGATGCGAGACCCCAGATATATCCGCAAGGAACCTATCTGGACCTCGCTGTGGGTGCCATTGATAACTGGCCATTCATCCGCAACTAATCTGCGTTTGCCATAATTATTTTTTGGGAGATCTCCTCCCAGGACCTGCTCTTGCTCTCTCTTGAAAATTAAGATGATGATGCGCAAAATATCCTTGCTTATCGTGGCATATCTGTATCCTTGCCTGCCTGAAATGTATAGGGATTTGTGTGCTGATTGACCACCAAGGAGGCTGCCTCCTACACTCGAGATCGAAATCAATTAGCCATAAAAATGCAACATCTCAATTGAGCATCAACCGAGTGGGCGGAACAACGGGGTTTCCTAAAAAAAAGGCGAGGCTAGGGTTTGCTAAACGATTGAGCAGTTTTTTATGAGAGGTAATAATAATATTTTTAACTACCGATTCCTGCTGTTTTTTTATCCCCGATCTTGGCAAGGTATTTTGTTTTTTTAAACTGCGTGTTAAGAGATTTTATGTAGCATAATTTTACAATGTAATGAAATGTATATTATAAATTATTATCAACCAATTCTGAAATTCCTAAAAAAGGGAATATATTTTCTTATCAGTATAATTAACTAATGAAGCTTGATCCTAATGACCTTTTAAGCTATCCCTTTGTTTAACCTTTTTAGTAAATGAAAACCAATTTGTTTGCTGCCTTAAAAAAATTTAATTCCAACAATTTTCCACATTAAAATTCATGATTTCCCAAAAATATAAACGATCTTTCGGATAGCTTCAATCCAAAAAAGGTCTTTGCCCTCGACTTCCCAAACGTTTTTCCCTTTTTTAATATTTTTTACACGCATCATCGTTTTGGTCAACTTCCTTCCGTCTTTGGCCAGCGGCAAATCGGCTTAAAAAAAATGATTTCCTACCGAGTTTCCTTCAGAGTTTCCTCCCGAATTTTTTGTTCACAGTTTCCCCCCGATTTTCTACCGACTTCCCTCTGAGCTCCATGTCAGTGTTCCCAACAGCGAAAGTAAGTATTTGGTGAGGTAAATAAACTTGGCATTCAGATAGAGAGGAAAACGTACAGCCTTCTAAGAACCCAACAGAAGCCTTAAAAAAAGGCGGTTGTCGGCGACAGCTAGAGATACAGATACACGGGGACTCGTACTAGACAAACCTGTTGGAGAAAAATCAGGAAAAGCAAAAGTCCCAGGCCCTCGAGAGGACTGTACTCTGGGGTACAGTGAACGACCAGTTTGGAGCCCACGAGAAGAGCAAACAAATACGCGTGCAGCCATAGAGCTGCCAAGAGCTGGGCTCCAACTGGGATGCCTATCTGTTGGGATGGAGTTCGGGTTTAGGTTTCGATGTGGGCTTGGCGCTGGGCTTGGGGAGGCAGAGGGCCAAGACCTGCTCGTGATTACACAGTAAAATCGTAGAGGAAATAGGCGACATGCTCGGCATAATAAAGGGCCAGAGATGGGAGAAAAAGAATGAAGGAATCACTGGGGAAAATGAAAGGGTTTTAAGGTAGACACTTGAAATAATATTTTATTAATTTGAAGGAAGTTTAAATTATATAAGAATTTTTTTCAATAACTTAAAGTATCTTAATTTTTGGAAGTAGGCTGTTAGGTTCCTCTTAAAAATTTTTACTTCCCTTGAAGATCAGGTTATTTTATATTATCATCTTATAAATATAATATTTTCAGAATATTCTTAACTTTTTCCAGTGCCCCCAGAAGGAGGCATTGCGGGTAGCTCTATGTAAATGTTTATGTATCTACGGGATACCTTACACATCTATTTATGTATGTAGGTAAGGTAGGCCCCTAGGCCGATCCACCCGAAAGGTGACTGATCTTTACAATTCGACACTTTGACTTTACAAACGAGAAAGAGGAATCGAAGCCACTCCAAGGGGGCAAGAAGGGAGAAGGGAATGAGGAATGGTTAATGGGGATCGGGTATAGGGTATCGGGATTGGGATCGAAGAACCTACGGACAGCGAAATCAAAACAAAATCCATCGAATGAAGCCAAAACAGAGTTGTAGAAAAGCAACAGAGTCATAAAACAAGTATCCAGGATGTATCTGTGAGATGTGAGTATCTGGTGGATGCGCAAAGGGTCAAGGCAAACACACACAAACACACAGAGTGAAGTCTCTGCTCTGCTCTGACTTAAGTACTTTTTTAGGGCAAGGCTTATGATGGATTTGCTGGCTGAGCATGCTAATGGATTTCGGGATTTCTTGATTTCCAGATCTCTGGCTTTTTTTCAGATTTTCCTTCAAAGCTGCCAGGAAAAATGCCACAAACGTAAATGTATATGATGGGGTTAAGCGGAGTAAACCAGTTCTAAATGAAAATATATACACACAGCACACCCAGCATGCACACAGAACTTGTTGAGCTGGCAGCTGGCCCTAGGATTTCCATTTCCATTTGCATTTGCATTTCGTGCAGCAGCTTTTAAAGCTACATATTGAGCATATATAGTATAGGATATATAGAATCCACCCTGATAAAACGACTCTCTGCTACTCTGCTGAGTGTGCGTAATTTTTATGACGGAATTATTACATCATTCATCTTCATCAGGCGACAATGACACAGATTTTCAAAGCCCAAGTCGAATCTGAGCCGGAACGTGCTTATCGCCAGCAAACTGACCAGTAAGCCTGTACAGAGAAAGAAATATTTAATATAAATAAAAACTAAATAAAGAATATTTTACATAAATAAACTTTATCCTCTGAAAATAGTAATAAAATAAATCTTATTTTATTGAAATTTATAAAAACAAAAGTATTTAAGATCAAAGAAAAGTTTCCTAGATTATTAAAGCTTCAAATTAATATAAAAGAGGCTCCCAAAAATGTTATTAAACCTTCAAATTATAATAAATATTTTAAGAGTCAATTCTATATCATATTTTACATTTCTTTCTCTGTAACTCGCAAATGCGGGTTCCTCGGGGTGGCTGTTCCCAAGTCTTAGCATAAATGTAAATTTCAACTGTCTCTTTCCTGATTTGTAATCAAATTAAATTGTGTTTTGTCCACAACAATGAGAATGGGAAGCCAGTTGACGACAACACATCATCACATCTCTAAGATAAAGCCAGGATTCCGTGTAAATGCCAGAGTCGGGCCGGAAAATGCAATTTTTCCCACAGTTACAGCAGCAGCTCCAACATTACTGGGAAATTCCATCCTCATCTAGTTGTAAACCTCATAAATTCTCACTTTTTGGCAGGCCGCACACGGCGAGAGATTCCTTTTGGAGAAATTCAAAGCGGAAGGACCCTGAAGGACACCGCACATTCCCCGAGATAATCAACGGCATTATCTCCTGATTATGTATTCTTTGTTAAGGGCGGGGAATTCCTTGGAAATGGCATTATAAAAGAAGTCGGTGCGCAAAAAAATATTGAACTATATCCGGAATGATCGGCGGATGATGAGGATGCCGGCAGAACACCCGAGTGGCTGAGTATCCGCTTTCCTTCTCCTTTTTTTTTATTCGCAAATTCCCTGTTGAGCTGTTGAGCATAATCATCATCAAACCCTCGGTCACTTGAGGTTTAAGCCAACATTAAAAAAGGAGCCGAAAAAACTGAAAACCGAAAAAAAACACCCAAAAGAAGGAAGAAATCAGTGGAATAAACGTGAGAACACCGAGTGTCCTCGCACTGAATTTGCTTGGGATCCTCCTCATTGTTCCGTTTCTGAAGCTGAAGTACTTGTAGAGATTTGCTAGTTGTGTCCTTATTGTTCCCCGAGAGTCTGCATGAATGAATGAATGAATGAGCGGTCCACGTCCGTGTAAAATGTATCTGAGAGATTGCCGCGTTTTTAGCTGGAAGGCGGTGTATGGATGTGGGATGTGCGAATGTGCTGCCGCCAAGATCTCCGGATGCTGTCTCCGGGGCGTGAGAAGGCGGCAATATCTGCGGCCTTGTAATAGACTTGTTACTGCCGACCAGTCACTTGTTTTTCTTGTCCTTACCCTTAATGGCTTACGTAACGTGGGTGGCAATATTGCACATACTCACATGTACACACCCTCACAAACACACACGTGACAGGCAGGCCGGAAAGGATGTGGAAATCCTTAAGGGGCACTGAGAGAAATAATACTCTTTGAGGTATGTTTTTTGATAGAAAAGGGTTTTGCCTTTTGCTGTTCAGAAAATATATTTTAAATATAAAGGAGGAGGTTTTTAAATTGGTTATATATATATATAAAAATGTTATAATTTCCTAAATAAATAAAATATATATTTAATATTATTTTAAAGCCGTAAAACAATTTTTGAAATAATGCTAGAGATCTCTTAAATAGAAAGTAGTGCTATTATATTTTTATTATTTGTCTTCATGTAAAATTATATTAAAATAAAATATAATTATTGTTTTAAGCCCTAATTTTTATCTCCCTTATTTTTTCTCACTGCACAAAATTGAGTAAAGGATGCGCCTTGATTTTTGCGCGCCAAATTGCGTTGGGTAAACAGATCGTAAACGGGCTTTGCAACTCACATCCTGTTTACCCTTGACCCTTTCACGCCGCAATCGGGAATAGCACATGCAAATCACACATTAGTGTCGATGTGCAACTTTCCGCCTTTCCGGCAGTCAACATTATGCAACCAAAGGCGAAGGTCGCCACCTTGGCCATTGATGGAAATCGTCCAGCCAAAGTCTTGACGTCTTGGAAACCCATTTGGGACACGTTTTTATGAAGGTGCGAAATGGCACATATTTTTTTTTTTGACGGAACCTGCCGCGTCATTGAGCTGCAAGGCGAAGGCGAGTCCTTTTTAGAAGCTGTGTGTGCAACCTGTGTGCAACGGCAGCCTGCAATTTGTCACCTGAGGCGACATTCAAACAGCATTCCAGCTGAGTTTTTGCCTTTTCGGCCTACTGACTCCTTTCATTCGGCCACGATTTTTCGGTTTATGAATCGAAATTTATTTTCCAGCCGTTACACAAAATATTCTTTCATACTCTCGAGGGAGCGACCTTGAAGGGGGTTTCGAATTTAATTCAATGGTTTCATCAAATATTTATCACACTTCTAGGGAAAATATTTGTGCTGGATTTTGCCTAATCATTTCCTATTTTTTGCAACAAAATACGAGAGAAGTTTCTCACAGAAATTACAATTTATGCAATGGCAAAGGTTTGAGCAGGCTTGAGCTGTCGCCCAGGGAAACTCTTAGGGAAACCCCAAAGGATGCTTTGTGAGTTCCAAGAAAAGTCGGGGAAGTTGGGGAAATGAATTGCTAAAATATTATTACTGTTTGCAAAAATTCTGGAGTCGCCAAAGTTGAGCCTGAGAAAAGAATGACATGAGTAAATTATTTGGTAATATAAAAAACAAGTAAGAGAACATATTAAATGTAGAAAAATATTACCAACTGCTTTATGCCAGAAGATTTTTTTTTGTGAATAGATTGATTTGAAAATTATTATTCAGTCAAGAAAACGTTTGAAAAGGTTCAACTTTCATAGAATTAAATAAGAAAAACATTTAAATAATATGCCCAGCTTGCAGAAATTAAATAAACCATAAAATTTTATTTTTTTTATTTATTAAACTGAAATTTTCAATTCCTTTAAACCATTAAATTCCAATTGCCTAAAATAACTAAATTTAAAAATTTCCACGTCTTCAAAACAAGAGAAATCTCAACAGAAAATCCTAGGAAATAATGAAGTTTTTTTTTAATGGAAAAAAGGTAATACTATCCCAGAAGTTAATGCCTCTTTCCAATCACATATTTTGAACCCTAAAACCCCACGAAGGCACTTCAATTGCGGCAACCTGTCAACATAATTAATCCCCTTGGATCAGCTGACTGCGGCACTGCCTTTCCTTGAATGATCCACAGAAAAATATGAAAAAAAAGAAACCAATTCATAAGAAGAATAAAATTGTGGGCCTTGATTTCTTTTTTCTTCTCTGTTTTGCCCAAGATTCCCAAGGATGCGAGATGTGCCTCCAAAAAAATTGTTATATATATATAAAAACGGCAGTGTTGTTGCTGCTTTTGGCCGTGTTAATTGTCCGGCATTGTGAACAGGTTGTCGTGCCATTAACAACCTGAACAAGAGCGATCCACGATCCCACGGCTTGTCGCCTGAATTCCCGAGCGGTTTTTTATGCCATTTACACAGAAATCTTGCAACAAATCAGCAGCCAGGAGCAGCATCAGCTCCTTTTTCCTAGAGACTTGCTGCTTGTGTGTTTGTGTGCGGGGGACCTTTATTCGTTTGATGTTAAAAAATTGTTCTACTTCAGGACCCTAGTTGTTTCCCCTCTCTAGAACCTGTGACGACGCAATTCTTTGCCATTATCAGCTGCATCCTAGCAGGTTCCTCCGTCGCCACCGCCGCCGCCGCACTAGATCCTGATTCAATTTGGCTTTTATTAGGATCCGGGGCAGCTCGATCCCGATCCTAATTGCGGAGGCTAATCACTTTGTACCTGCGGCTTAGACAGTCAAACCGTAGCAGTCAGTCCATTTATATATTAAAAGGTATATATATATATATATAGCGAGTTATATGGGCCTGCAAATGGATTTGGATTGGCCTCGATTTTGAGGCTTTGTTGCCCCGTTTCTTGATACATTTCTGGGTTGGCCAGGATCGTTATCTGGTTCTCTTTGTGCTTTCAAGGTTTATGGGTTTTTACATGTACTAGATACCGCGTACATCCTGTGAGAACTAAAAACCAGGACTTTGAACACGATGACCCCCGTAAAACTCGAGGCACTAACAACATTCCAGAGAGAGAGTTCCTCTGCCACTTTTTTTTCGTTTTTTTTTGGGGGGATCCTGAAAAATCTGCATAATGACAGGAGGGCCATCATCCCGAAAACTAGTTCAGATGGCAAATTATGGGCACTGGTAAGGGATGTACACACTGCAGTTCCCATTCGGGACAGGACATTCCGACAGGACATCAAACGCAACGCAAAGCAACGGGAGACGCGGTTGGGATCGGCAAAGGTCATGTCAGGACTTTGCATAAAATATTTGAAAATGTTTTCATTATGGTAAGTAGACACAAAAGCCCAACGCACACACCCAAGGCAATGCTGCGATGTTCCCACCCGGAAAGGGGTGTCCTTTCCCAAGGATCCGGTGTGCTCCTGGCATATATTTTGGTGATAAATTAGTTTAATGTTTCAAACACCAAAAAGAACCGCAGCTGAGGCGGCAAAGCTCGTCTCCGTCTTCGACTCCGACTCTCAGTCCTTGCTTTTTGGCGGCATTTTCCCCGTGACGAGCCGTCGAACGTGTCCTGCGCAATGAACTCCCGTGTCCTGGCAAACTAATGAACTGGCTTAAACAATGCGAGCGTAAAAAAAAACTATACAAAACTCACGTCTTGGGAAATTTTCACATCGCTGATTTTAAACAGAACGAAAAAAAATAGGAAAAACAACAAGAATTTTGGGTGGACATTGGCAGGACATGCAGGACAATTGCAGGTCGCAGGACAATTGTTCTGTACACGCACGTGCAGTGTGTGTGCAGCAGCGTCGAAGTCGAGTGCCAATTGTTATAGCCACTATATAGTGCATCCCGAAAATAGTGTCCTGTGAATGAGAGTTACGAGTTACTTTGAATAGCGGCCTCGATGGCAAGTGGATCGGATCAGATCCGGCGACAAAGGACCCGTTGTCATCCTTGTGTCCTTTGTTGCTGGGGGTGTGGTGCGATGTTGTTGCAATTTTAGTGTAATTTTATTGTTATTAATTGTATGAAATGGGTTTTTAAATGCCCTTTGTCTGACTTTTAAGAATGGCCAATGGGATTGTCCACTATTAAGGCGAGGCTAACAAACGTGTCCTGTGAAAGGTTTCAAGATTTCTCATGTTTCTTTTTTAGCGCAACAAATAAATTAACTAATTGTAAGGAGACTGGTTCATGGAGGGGGGAAAAATAATATTGTACTCTTGGAAAATATAATTTTCAGCAATAAAATAGGTTTAAAATGACTTTAAAAAAACAAAACAAAAGCCAAAACAGTCGTTTTTTATAAATAATAAAATTTACAGGTTTCTATGGATACTCTAGTTTAATAAAAAAGGTCCTCAAAGTTGAGATTTTAAAGAAAATATAAGCGATTGCCTTGGCTGAAGTCTCTAATGTCAAATGGGATCCCGAAAATATATCAACAAGATGCTTTGTCATAAGAAAATATTTTTATTAAATTTATTAAACAAAAAGATTCTCAAGGATATTTTAAATTTAAATGAAAACCTTCCAAGGGGTAATAATTTCCACTCATAAAATTTGTGTAAAAATCCTTCAAGAACACAACTCTAAGGTCAATCCCCTGGACACCAAGAGATGACTCTTTAAAAACATAATAGAACTTAGCGTAGATACTTGAGATGAAAGAACCTTTTTGGAAATATGAGTACAGAAGGAGTACTCCACATTAACTCAGACTCGTTTAAGGTCAGAAAACCACAAGACACTTTCAGGGAGAACACTTTCAAGTCGCCTCTCAAATTAAACAGAAGTCAGTTATTGCCATAAAGGATTTTGAGTTTGCCTTTTCACTAGATTTTTACCCCCTTGGATGCCATTCTTTCTCCTCTACTTTTTTTTTGTGATCAAACGATTTTTGCACAGCTTCCTATCTTGGCTGCTGTTTGTTTAACACCTACAGATCCTCAAAGAACTGGGTTTTGAATCCAAAACCAAAACGATGATTTTTTACGGCCCTTAAAAAAAGCGAGAAACCTGTTACAATACAAAGTGTGTGGAGTGTGGAGTGAAGAGCCTTGCATAACTGAGAAACTGAGACACTGAGAAACTGAGAAATCCCGGGCAGAGCACGGCAGGTAACTCTTCGGGGCCTGTAATTCATATTTTCCAAACAATTTCTCTACGCAACTTTAACACTTTTGTTCGGCATAATTTCCAGGTTTCGAATCCAACCGAACACTATTCTTGGCCCATAATAAAACCCTCGAGTGTCGAGGCGGGAGTCTGGAACTGAAGCTGGGTTTTTGAAGAGGCCGCGAGAATCGGTCGTCTCCCAGAGTGTGTCACCCAAATGCTTTCCAGGAATCAGAGCTCACAGATCTAGAGAAACGCCATTCAATAAGTGATTCTGGTCAATGACAGTCAGTGGCAGGGAGTGGCCCAGGAAATCCCATTGAGAGATGACCCAAAAATGATAAAACTTAAACCTGACCGGTTGAGAGTGCTATTTATGGATTCCTTTGGTTTATTTCCTAGAATCTGGCCAAGTAATTTTTGTATCTATAGTTATTTTAGAGACTCTGGTAAAGGGATTATATATTCCAAGATTTTTATATAATATTTTATAAAATATAAAAAATATATCTGAATTTTGATACAAAAACTACTTTCCATTCAATTAAACATTCAATTATTAATTAATTATTATTTTCGACATTCTTTTTAGACAAATTTAGAAGAATTTGCATAAAATTAACAACAATGATTGCCATTATAATATTGTAAAAGCATATTTTGAATTAGCAAAACAAATAACAATGTTTGGTTCGGAAATTAAAAGTTATTTTTGTATAGAAAATAAGATACCCTAAAAAAGTTGTGTTTAAAATACAAGAATATTTAAATTAAGAAGAATTAAGCAAAAATGAACTAGAAACTAAAATACCCCTTATATTCCTTTACTAAAACGTTTTGTAAAATACTTTCTGACTATCTTTATATTAACTTTATCCTCTTCTTAAACAAAAGACTATCTTCCCACTTCCCCAAATTAGAAAATTCTCTCTCAATACTTAAATACTTATAATAAATCATTCATTTAATCAGCATTTTCAATAACTTTAAAGTAAAATCGATCAATAGATAGCCTCAACACTCCTCTAAACAATGAGTATAAGCTAAAGTCCCCTCTTCATTCACAAAGCAAAGCACGCGCCAGACTTAGTAAATACTCGGGCAAGGCAAAAACCAAATAATCAAATAAAATAAACAAAAAATAAATAAAAAATAAAAGAAAAATAAAAAATGTGTAGAAATGTATGCAGATATATGCACAGGGTATATATGGTGATAAGTCTGCATAAATTGGTCTGACTGAAATCGGAGGAGCACACCAACAATTCCGAGCACCGAGCACGTCCCGGTCATTTCCGTAGTAAAATACAGCTACAGAGATACAGATACTTTTGCAGCTAAAGATACAGATACATGCTCTGCCAGATTCGCTTAAATGTGTAGCTTTTGGATATAGTATCTTTCGGCAGCCTTCAAGGTCAGTCTTCAAACGAATCGGCGCCGCAAAAAATAAAAAGAATAAATAATAAATATATATAAAAATATATATATATAAACCCAGATTGCAACATTCATTGATATGAAGCGGCGAAATAACGGAAAGGCGGTTATAAAGCAATCAAAACTCAGTTGCTTTTTCCATTCATAAAAAATCTGCGGGTTAAGGGGGGCGTACGGAGGCGTTTTTGTGGAGGGTTAAGGCGATAGGTGACGTCAGTGGAGTGCAGCTGGCGCTAAATTCAATTTCCTTTATTTCTTTTTTTTTTTTGCTTAACTTACACTGCACTTTGCTGGTTGACTTCCGTTTTTGCACAGCCCGCAGAGTCATATAGTTAATCTGATATTTTCTAGCGGAAAAGTATAAATATTTCGAGACGAAAATTAAGTTACAGTCAGTGTTCTTTGGGGGAAAAATATTTACTAAATCGTCTTTTAATTTTTATAAAAATCTACCCATAATTTCTTTCGGTGAAATCACATTTTTTGCAAGCCACTCGACGGTTTATTGACCGACAAACAGATAAGTGACATTTATCGACTTTTTACGCGCTTTTAACTAAGTTCAAATATGTTTGCGCACTCCTGTCTCCGGCTCCGGATCTGCCAGTTCCTGTATCTCTGCCTGTATCTGCATCTGTGCCGTATCTGCGTGTTCGATATTTGCTTGCCAAACAAATACCAATCGGCAGTTAACAGAGGCATTATCAACAGGTCGAAAAATCATGATTTGAAAATTGCCTTCGCGTTGATACCCTCACTTTTCACTTTTCATTTTTCAGTTCTCAGTTTTTTTATCTGCAAGATGCCCTATCGACCCGAAGCCTTATCGGGGCATTGAGTACGCAGAGCCAAGAGCCAAGAGGACCCCGAACTTATCTCTGAACAAATAGAAGAAGGAAGAACTTTCGTCTGTTTGCTGGGACTTAGCAACATTGTTGCCACATATATCCGTGTTCAAATCGAAATTCCCCCATTCATGCAATCTCCTCTTTGATATCGCTGGACATTTCTTTACCTTTGTGAAAATGCATCGCAATTATTTGATCGGGATTCCATTGATTTACGATACCTGGGCGACCCCGGCAACCGGAAGAGTCGGTGTTAATGGCCATAAAATGTCGCTAGGGTATCATAAATAAGGCTCAATGCTTGACGAACAGGTTCTATGTTCATGGGAATGCTGAGAAAGTTGGAAAGTTGAGTTAACATTTTATTAGCAATTTTTAAAACATTTAATTTTTCCTTTTGAAGCAATTAAAAATGGATTTTATTATAAACAAAATGCGGTTTTTACCTTGAATATAAAATAAGCTGCATTTAGGCAAGGAATTTATGACACAAAGTTAAGTAATTTACTTTATTATAGAATACAAACAAATTATTTCAAAAGAATTTTAATATCCAGTTCAATAGATGAAAAATGCCCACGTTTTGGCCCCTTACAAAAGTTGACTCCCACGCACGCCAAATGCATCTGTCGCCGACAGGATATTTGGTAAGGGAAAAAGGACCATACTCCTTCCCAGGGACATAGTTGCACGCCCGAAAACCTTTCTTTTTTCCTTTCTTTTCCCAGACTCAAGTGGCCCGCGCACAAATTAGACTGTCTCCGATTGTCTTTCCCAGCGCTGACCACTTGAATCCGAGTCCCAGTTCGAGTCCAAGTCAGAGTCCGAATCCGAGTCGCATGGTAAACGCGTACTACACTTTCTTTGTGGACAAAAAAAAAAAAAAAACAAAACTAAAAACATTTGTCTAAGGAAACGAACAAGCCAGGGGACACTTGATAATTTTCCCTCGTACATTTTATTTTGTCACAATGCCCATTCCCACGATACTCGTCTGGTTTTTCTGGGCCTGCAATTTCCACACAGTTCCACAGTTGTTGCAAGTGCAGAAAACCTGCAGGAGAAACGGGAGAGAACCTGGAGAAACTGGAGATCTTTCGCAGACCCGAACATAACTCATACAAGATCCCATCCAATGTCGTGTACACTTGATATCCTGGCGTGTTTACTTTTACAATACTCTTTTTCTGGCCGTCTATTTCATTATTATTATCACTTCTTTCTTCTGACGGGCTGACTGTGTGTGTGACTTTGGGAATCTTTGGCATTGGCATCGGCATCGGAGACCAGTGACAGCATCGTTTATGGGCAGGGTCAGCAGGTCATTTATCACTCCTCGGACTGCGCAATTTGCTGTTGGTTTTATGTGAATCTTTTCAAAACATTCTCATCATTTTTTGGCTTGGGATTCGCACGTGCATTGATCTGAACTGGATAGACTGAGAGATTTATGGGCCAGCCCTCAAATGCGAATGCCATGAAATGATTCTGGGTAATCGATAATTGCTCATGCATTTTTAATGAACTTCTAAGGAAGGCTGATAAAAAAGTCAATTAGATCAAGCAAAAGAAAATGTTTTAGAATTGTAATTAATAAGGGAAGTAGAGATTTTATTATTTTTTATACTTTTTTTGTAAACTTATCAGCTTTATAAGCCTCGTATTGCAAACTAGGAATCTTTTGAGATATTTCTTTATATTTCTTCATTTTTTTCTCTTCTTTTCTTCCTCCAAAAAGTACCCCCTTTTTAACTCCATCCTCCCCCAGACAGAAATTCTTAGAATTTCATCTACAATAAACTCCAACTTCCTCCCTGGACTAATTTCCCTGCTGTTCTCAGTCTCCTCCCAATCCCTATCCCTATCCCTCTGGCTGTGATCCGCCCCGTATGTTGAGCATACCCCAAGCCCAACCGCGAACCAAAGAAACCAAGATCTGGGCCCCGATCCACACATACAGCCACCCCAACTCTTTTTGCAGAACATTAACCAGAACCAGGCCATGCCGCGACTTCCTCATTTCCGCTCGTCGTTCATGTGTGGGGTTAAAAATACATACGAGAATTTTCAATTTTGCCAGAACATTAATCATAAGTGTCCCGCTTTCGACGACACAGCCTGGGCCCCCCCCCCCCCCCCCCCAAAAAAAATGTATGTATATATTTTTGAGGCTGCTTGCGAAGCCTTGAAAGGGGCATCTAATCTTTCAGATATTTTGGGGGGGCATAAATAGTGAGACAGACATTCCCCAACTCTTTTCTTGAGTCTCTATATTGTATGTGTATCTCTATTCCCTTTGCTCTGTCTGCTTTTCAATTATTGGGTTTTTATTGCCGCGACTTGGGGTCTCTGAAAAGTTGACACTCTCTATGGCGGAGTGCACGCAGAAAAATAACACTGTGATTGATGGATTTTGGGATCGTTTCAGACATGTGTCAAGTCTTGGGTTTGAAACCTAAATTAATTTGTAGATTTAGCCAATTTTATTTAATAAATATAAATTCCAAAAACTAGACTTAAAACTAATTTACAAACGATTTGGTTTGAAAACCTCCTTAATCAGCGTTCATTTACTTGTTAATTTTGATTACTGATTAAAATATTTGATGTTTGTTTTTTGTTGTTAGGGGTTTTTATCTTTTTTAAGTAAACTTTCCAGAAAAACATTTTAAATTTCTCAAAAAACTGGAAATTATGAATAATAAGTAGGGTTTTATTTAATTTAAAGTAAAGTTATTAGCCTTAACCCGAAACTAAAAAGGTTATTCGTATTTTTAAGGTGGCAAATGATTAATAAAAATATTTATAATTTAATATGAATATTTATAAGTAAATATATAAAGTTATATAAAAAAAAACAAGTAAAATGAACTGTTTGGGGTCGGTTTCCTTTTCCATCACAAAAGCTCCTCTTCAAACATATGAATAAATATTAAAAGTAAAAGGGTTTTAGATAGAAAGTCTATACTTTATAAATAATGTTTTCCTAAATATAAAATTCTTAATATAAATATGTAAATTACAAAAATAATTCTTAAATTGAAGTTTTTGGAATATTTCCCTGAAATTTCTTACCTATTTTGTTGGGCTCTTCAATAGGATCTTAATTATTTTTCTCGGTATTTAGGGGGGAGTTTTCTCAGGGGGGAGGAGGTTTTGGAATCTCTCAATCTCTATCTCTATCACTTCTCCTTCTTTTCTCGGCTCCAGCCAAGTGCGAGTGTGTGTTCATGCCACACCACACCGACAGCAAAAATACGTTATTCCCGTTTATGTTGGATTCTCCGTCTTTACCCGCTGAGAATCACGTTCTCCGCTTATCTATCTCACTCTCTCTCAGAGTCTCTGTCCTGCTCTCTCTCTCTCTCTCTCTCCAGAAGTCGCGAGGGGAGTTTCAGCGAGAAGGGAATGTGCCCATATCGCATTTTATCAAACATAAACACACACTCACCAACACGAGCCCAAGCTGAGCTGAGCTCGATTCTCTCCCCTTGGATTCTCTCATTCTCATTCTCCCTTTCTCTGTCGCCGCCCGGCAGATTTTTGTAACGGACAAAATTCAGTTTTTTTTCTTATGCACTTTGGAGCAGGAAAAAGGGAAGAATGAAAAATGTGACTTAGAAGATTGGAGCTTGGTGAAATTCTTAAATATTTGTATTTAAAATTTAGAGTAGAAGAAGTTATTAAATTTGGGAAAATAGAGGAGGACTCTCACTTCTCCCCAGGCTTAAAGGTCGCCATCCCAAAGAGCTTCTCCACCGGAACCTCTAGCCTTTCCCCAGCTTCCCTCTTCCCTTTTGTTATAGGAATTTACATGGGACTCCGGTTGGGCTTCCCCTTTTTTGAGATTTAAATACCGCATTCCAATTCGCTAATTGATCGGGTGTTTTGTCTTCAGATTCAAGTCTTGGGTTAACTGCCAGGGCCCACAGATAATGTCCCTTTGGTGGTGGTCCTACGAAACGGAGGTGGAGCCGTTTCCCAAGGCAATAATTCTGCAATTGTAACACCTCGATGGGGGGAGAGACATAGAGGGCACACAATGGGCAATAGAAACAGCGTTATTAGGGTCCATTTATGATGGGAACGTAGAACCACTGGCAGAGATCCAGGATGAACCTGACCAGCCCAGTACTTTGTCATTGACTCCCCCCTCCCGGCATTGGCATTGTTTGGCGAGCGTGAGATCAGCACACGGCAGGTACGGGTCTCAGATTTGGAATCTAAGGATTCCTTCGCCCACTCGCCACGCTCGTGCAGCTGGAAAAATGATTCGGCAATCCTACGGTCGATTCCCATCATCATTTCCACTTGATGATTTGCTTGGTCCCCGTAAAAACCAAAGGACAAAGGCGGCACCCACACAGCAGCAACAGCAGCAGCAAAAACCAGCCAAAAGCAACAAGTTAGAGCATTAGGAGGGCCCAAAGACCCAAAAGACCCACACAGAGCTAAAAAACCAAAGCCAGTAGTGGTAACAACAAAAGTCAAACAGGTTTAGCTACACTTCAGGACAAGTCAGGAGAGGCCAGAGCCCAGGATGTCGATCCCATTTTCCCACAAGGTTGTCGCCGAACCGAAAAGGTTTATGTGTTACCAACAGCTGATTGCACAGAAATTTTCCCAGCCTGGCTCAGCTGATGCAGCCCTATCCCCACGTCGTCTCAAGATCCTCTTCCAGTCACAAAATCCTACACACACACACACTCGGGACGGAGGAGAGGACTCGACAGGACAGGACGAGCACTTGTTGTTTACTTAACAGGACAGAACAACACATCGCCACAGGACGGCGGCGACAGGGAACACAGAAAATGTCAAGATGTCTGTCCAACAAGGGATATCTCTAACTAGCCGTAAAAGAAGTATCCTTTTGCACTTTATTCTAGAGTGTCAACGGTCTCTGGAAGGGACCAGAGACCCATTAATTGACCAAGAAATAGAAAAAAACGCATTGGCAATGATGGGAAAATTGCTACGTCTCAAGTGTTCAAGATTTGTCCTGGCGATAGGCGCATCCTTAAGCCCGGGATCACTTTCCCTGCCGCCAAGTATCATATGACTCTCTCTAGCTATCTATCTGTTCATTTAACTGTCACCGGAGGTCCGCAAAATCCACAAAACTCCTCTGCCTCTGAGAGTTCCAGGAAATCCAGGATTGCGCAAGGACCCACAACGGTTAGTCACAGGTGCCACACCCACCAGAAAAACTCGAGGGTTTCCCGCTAAACCAAACACTTCAAAGGCAAATATGTTATGAACTTTGCAATCTCTGAGAGTTCTGCTACTCCTCCTTCCCGAGCGGCTTCTGTATCCTGAACCTGAACTGATTATGTAAGACAAGACCATTCGCAGCCTCTTCAAGCGTATTGGATTTCATCTGCTGCTGCTCTTTGGTTTTTGCGGTCAATCGAACTTAGCTTAACGGCTTCCCAAGAACCACAGCTAGCCACTCCAGTTCGTCACAGTCCCTAGCCTCAGGATGTGGTCATGTGGCAGCGATTTTATTTACTTAGGATTCTGAGGAGACTTGCAAACAGGACTCCAGATTGGCAGCAGGAAAATCAGCGAGAGTATTTCCTTCCGGTGAAAGTGAGAGCACACAGGAAAACGGAAGAGCAGCAGCTATGGGAATTCCTAATTCCGGAGGCTTCCCTCTTTCCCGATTCCTTTTCCTCCTCTTCAAAATTCCTCAATTAACCTGCTCCCCACAGACGCCAACTTTTCGCGCCAAAAAATTGAGTCACACAAGCCCAAAAGCACATTGGCGGTCTTTCCTCCAGCACACACAAACATATGTATAAGTAAACCCAATCACTTTGGAATACAGCATAAAAAAATAAAAATAAAAATAATACCCCCGAGAGCCACACATAACGATCTCGGCAAACAGCGATAACAGACATGTACTCCTTGCTGCTGCTGCTGCTGCTTTCAATAAACGAGAAAGATGTCGCGATTGTGGGTGAGACGAGGAGGCCCAGTTCGAAATCTCACCCAAAAGGGTAGACCACCTCCCGCTCTCTGACCATCGAAATCCGAAGACGAGGCTCCAAAAACCCCGCCGAAATGCACAATTTGGTTCTCTAATCACGCAGAGTCTCACATTGGCGAATTCTTTTTGGGAGAAGCCGACCAGCCCCAAAAAGGGAATGAAATAAAAAGACTTTTTGGTCAGGTGTGGCGAAGTAAGATTACCCATTATGAAACAAAATAAAATTAAGATACTTTAATTAGATTTTTATACCTTCTAGATAGATTTATAAAATAAAATAAGATCTATATTATGCTTATTTTCGGTCATAAATCATTTTGTTTAGAAAAATGGTCTCTTAATTCACTTAATAATTATCCAATTGATGTGAAAATTGACAGTTATATAGATCATGCTTATGGAAAGTATTGTATGGAGTTTCAGTTCTGTAGATATCTTAGTTTTAATAATATTAAAAAAAGGTTATATGTATTTTTAGAGAAAAATTTGTATATGTAAATGTAGAGCTTAAAAATTAAAAATTGAGGCAATAATAATAATAGTGACGAATATATACAAAATAAATTATGATGTCAGACATTGTTCTAGTTAAAAAAGGAAATCCTTGGAGATTCCTATTTAAGAAAAAGGAAGCTTAATTTAAATAAAAAGTTTACTTAAAAGTTCCACAAATATTATACAATATTTATTAATATAATATATTTTATAAAAATAAGCTATAATTCTATTTAATTCTTATACACACCTCTTTGTCTCGAATATTACTCCCTTAATAAATACAAATCTTAGCTTTCGCATGTCCGGATTCAAACCAATACCGATTCCTTTAGTTTCTGTTCCGATCCGTGGCGATACCATGGCGAAAGCGATGGCGATCCTTTGGAGACCTGCACTTTTCGCCGAAAATGTGTGTCTGGCACGTTAAATGGTTTTGGTCAGGTAAGCCCCAGCCCTGCAGTTCTAACCAGACGGTGCAACAACAAATAGCACTGATCAATGGACGATGGCTGGGGCTTAGAGGTCTTTGATACGTCCGCGGCCTGCATTTTGGTTTCTTTTTTCTGTTTGTGTGTGTGTTTTTTGGGGCCTGCCTTCGGTGGATGTCCCATGGAATGCTGTGGCACCAGTTCCCTGGCCCGATATGCTTCAATAAGGAGCCACAGCCAAAGTTCCTGGGAAAAAATGTTGCACAACTTTACTACCTGCGAAGCTTGCTTGATTCTGAGACCGAGGTTTGATGACTGCCACCACGTCGCACTCCGCTCACTCCGCTTAGATTCATTAAGTGAAAAGTTTAAAGGCTCAAATTTTTCGTTCATTCGCGGCAGTTGATTTTTATGACTTCCCTTGCTGGTTCAGAACTTGCAAGGGGGAGGCAGGATGGCCGAATGGCCAAATGGCAGAGAGACACATTAGTCCTGCAGGTTTATTACAAATTATGCGTCGCCCTTGCCGCCGTCTGATGATTCCCGGAGTTCTCTTTGCTGAATTCTGAATCTGAGATCCCTTTTATGGGCTGGCCAGGGGAGGAGTGCCCTTGTCTGGCTTGGTTAAGTTTATGTGGAGACCCTCTATTATCTTAGTATATTTTAATAAAATCATTAAGGGGTTCCCTTTCTGTGAATATGTCTTAACAGAAAGATCTAAGGCTGAAATATAACTTTGGGAGAATTTTATGTAGGTTTTTGTTGTCTAGAATTCATTGGTGATTTATTTTTAAATTTATTTTAAATTATTTAGAAGACTGTCTATTAATATTTTATTTTAGTGAAAAATAGTTTAGGTTACTTTAATAAAATAAGTGTATAGACTTTATTAATATTTCTTTTACTTACTTATTATTTATTTACTATTAAAGGTAATCATCAAAACAGCAAGTAATTAAATATTTTAAATATAGAGAGTAGCTTTGTAGTTGAAACTCCACCGAAACTTCGAGATCAATAAACTCCCTTTTTTGGCGAGGATCAGCTGGGCTCACTGGGGTGCTGCTGCCCTGGTGAGGGTATCTCGGATTCATTCTGGTTTTATGCCCTTTCAGCCTTCTTCCCATCTTCTCAAGTTCGCAACTTGAAAACTTCAAACGCACAAGTATCTCGAGCTGTGTGCGTGAGGATCGCTATAAATGTAGACCGCACTGACTGCCTCAATGAGGAGCGCCGATACAAGGAATATACATATATAAGTTTATATATATATTCGTACCTACATGCGACCCCGTGCAGACGTTGAAAAAGGCGCAAAGAAAAAAAAAAGTAAAGAACTGAAAAGATTTGAGGCAGAAATATGCAACGCAACTGGTTTATCAACTTGCATTTTGGCGCCAAAATTTCTGCAAATCTCTTCGTTTCCACGCCACGCTTTGAACGCCCTTCGTGCGCTTGAATATAAATATATATATATTCACAAACATATAGAAATGTGTGGATATATATCCCCTGTGCATAATAATTTTCGTTTTATTGGACAAAATTAATTGGGCGCCAAGATAGAGGCATTAAAAGCCACTTAAACTTACGCGGAGCACGCACTAAACGGGCCGAGAGTATGTATGTCTGGCTAAAAAGTAAAGGCAGTAAACGATATGGAAAATATATATAAAAAATATCCTGCTAATGAAATTGTCCAACATGAAAGCCCACACACACGATCAGTCGATCGGTCGATCGGTCTATTCTCTGAGGGGTTTTTTCTTTCGATTCTTTTGGCCAGCTTCCTGTCCGATTATCTGCGGTCAGCCCCGAGGAAAATTTGGCAACAATGTTGGCTGGTTGGTTCGCCGGGGATTAGGACATGTACATCATCATCAGCTCCTTTAGCCGTATATCCTTGGCTATTCTTTTGTGTGCAAAAAAATAAAATTCGTCCTGAATAGCCAGCGATTCCCTTCCGCTTTGTGCACTTGCTTCCTGTGATCCTTGGATGGATACGGGATTGAGTGTGTGAGTGATTCATCGGCCAATAAAGAGATCTCTGGCAATTAGTGGTTGACTGGTGGTCTATAAGGTCGGCGGTGGTGGTCCTTAGAGGTCCTGCTATCCCATACCTGTGCGAATTAAGCGATTAGGAAGTGCCAAGGATCCATGCCATTCGCTGCATTGTTCCCTCTTGTCCTTATCGGGGCTCTGGAGCTCGATTTTAGCGCTTTTCGCGTTTATTTTAGGTATCGGAATATTGTGTTTTTATGTTCTGTATTCTTTTTTTTCTGTGCCTTTTGCCTTTGTCCGTGGCTCTGGATCCCGTGGGAATAATATCGGAGTCCGTCTGGTTGAGTTCTTGTTTCGTTTTCATATTTAATATGCATCGAGCATGCCATTCTACTTCCGATCAATGGAGGAGGGAGGGATAAAACATGGGATAAAACATATTTATATTAATGCCAAATCAGAGTAAGCGAAAATGTGTAATCAGGAAACATTCCCAATTGCAAAGTTTGGATTTAATAAATTATTAAAACAACACGTATTAATTTGATGCTACATTTTCTCATGTCTATTTTCTGTTTTTCTATATATTTATTTAATATTTTAATATAATCAAGGCACGTTTTAGACATTAGACTGGTATAATTCCATCAACATATTCCAGCATAGGTTTCCAAGATAATATTATCAGAAAATCATAGGTCAGGTCACAATAAACTGTTTAAATAATTAAGAACTGTCTCAATTTATGTTCATATGCTTAGCAAGACTAATCTTAGGGGAATATTTAAAGCTCTACATTTTCGTAGACAAACCAAAATAAACCAAGGTCAGAACTATGATGAAAGTAAAGGAAATTACTTATCAGCCCTGTTTGAAATGGGGTATAAAAGCCAAAGCTACGAGTGATCATCAACACAGTTTAGTCTGAGCTTGACTCCGAGGGAGAACTGAAAATAAGTACAACGTACAATGAAGGTATGTGGACTTTTTCATAGATTTATGAACTATACAAATACGTATATATCTTTAATTTCCCTCTTCTTAGCTTGCTTTGCTACTTTTTTCCCTTATCCTCATTGGATCTATCAATTATTCAATGCAGGTTGGAGGTGGATATTACGGCGGGACGCCGAGCCCGGACACATTGTGCTATGAAGGATATACAAGTATAAATACCGTTTGCAGCCCGGAAGAGTCATGGAATGGTAGGGGAGATGGCGGAGTTAATAAGGCTTCTATCAATGAATGCAAACGACTATGTGGAAATGATAGGAATGCTTATTGTGATCGTACATACCATCAATGCTGCTGCAAAAAAAAGCAAAAAAAAAGAAATTAAAGAGTCTCAAAAGCATTAATAAATAATTAAATATATAATTTATCTTTTGTTATTTGTTACTAGGTAATAGTTCTTAAAAGACAACTGACAACTGGATTGCACACACGACAATCCTAAGATAACTCGGCGACAGAGTTCAAGTTTTAACATCAATTTGAGGCAATTACAACTCGTCCCCAGCCGCGTCTTTAGAATCTTCTAAAAATATATAGAGAAAGAGCGGAGAGCAAATCAAATGCCCCCATGGCCATCGAGGCCAACACGACGAGGGCACTGATGCTCGTACATAGGCCAGCGGAGGACACAGGCGATACATAGACCGGGATGCAGGACAAGTTCAAGGGAACCACTCTCCTTCACTCTCCGACTCAGATGCAGATACAGATACAATCCGAGTCGTGCAGTTAGGTCGCCATCCATGGGGATAGATACACGGAAAACTCGTATTTCTGCCTGGAGAACTCGAGGGGGGGCAGGGAGAGAGGGAGAGCGATCCTCCGGAGGAGCTGAAAGGTCAATGCATTTAGTTAATGCCAGTTTATTGTTGTGCAGTGCATCCATCTCTCAGTGTGTGTGTGTGTGTGTGTTTACAGCAAGTACTATGTATAGAAGGGGTTCGTTCCTCTACTCGAAGCCAGCCCCCACAGTGGACGGGAATCGAGTGGAGCTGCCTTAAACAAGCCCAACTCTGCGCTCCAACCCCGCCCTTTTATCTAAGTTTCAAGAACAACACACGAGAAGAGAGCGTTATAAAAATAGGGGAATAAAGATTGTGGAGAATATGAGAACTAAACGGAGTACAGCCTCCCAAAGTGATAGATATTAGAGTGGACCTTAAAGATAGTTTATGAAGAAGGCTTTAAAATTAATTTATTTATTTATTTTCGGGCAAGAAGTTCAGAAATTCTTAATAGGGCATTGCAAATTTCGAATAGAAATGACAGGAATTTGAATTTTAAATTAAGTTTTTAACATTTTATTTTAAAGTTCTCAAAGTAGTTTAGATTTTTTTAATTACACCCCAATTTACTACTTCAATCTCCTTAATATAAACCCACTCTAATGTGTCCTCCTATTTAGTAACGGACAAGATCTCTCCGAGGAGGATCCCAGCTCCCTCGCAAGCACACAGCTGCGCGCCAAACATTGTTGTCAAGACAAACAAACATCATCATTATTAGGATCGATGCTCATCGATAACTGGATCCAGAAAACCGCAGAAAACACAAAAAGGCAGCAAATAAATAAATAAATAAATAAAAACTGCCCAAAAGCGAGCGTTTAGAATATTCCCACGCAAATTGAGGCCTGCTCGCTGTTCCCTCTTGGCTTAAACATCTTCTTTGCTACAGTAAAAATTAGGAAAAAACATGCGAGAGGAGGGGCGAAATAAATAAAAATCAAATATAAATATATAACGACAGCAGGCGGGAATATATGTGGACCCGAGAGCAGATCAGCCAAGATCTATAAACGCCGATTGGCAAATATTTAATACGCGCTGCGTAAACTTTAAACAACTTGACAATTTCACACTCGCCTGCGAACCGAAACAACTGGCAGGCCTTCGTCTGTGCCTTCTTCTGCTTCTTCGATGGCGTTGTTTTATGATCTTCAAATATGCATGTCTCCATACTATATAGTACTCAGGCATCTCAAATTGTACAGAGAGAAAATTAGGGGTTTGTTTTGATGGAAAAATTACCAAATTTTTTATATAAGAGTTCCTTAAAAACCTTATTTAAGTTCAAACAGAAAAGTATAGCCTACATTTTGGCAAAGCAGAGAGAGTTGATTTAAATATGTGAAAATATTTATGCAAATTTGTTGACTAAAATATAGATGACTTTATATTTTTAAATAAAAATATAAGCTACAGAGTTTGTAATAATATCCTTTCAATGTTTTGTTATTGTTTGGTAAGAAAAATATCAAACAAAAGACCCAACTTTTCAGTTTCTAAATTAAAAATTATCTAAAAAAATCAAAATTATATTTTTATTCAGATTTCTCTCTGTGCATCCGCATCTCCCTTGTCGACTTGTTGGCTTTGTTGAGCCCTTGGACCGTCGTCTGCTAGTCCGTCCGCAGGTCCCACTGTCTGCCTTGAATATCTCGATTCCCCGCTCTCTGTGGATTGTGTATGTTCTACAACAAAGTAACAGGCAGCGACAGCAGCACCACCAACAACAATTACAATAATAAAAACAACAACATTCAACAAATATATAACGTGACGGTTATGCAAAATAAAAAAATAAAGCAGAACAAAAAAATTAAATAAATAAAGACCAAAGCCGAAGCGGCGAATACGCTTGCTTAAGGATAATGCAAAACATGGATAAAATATTTATTTATGCACAACAATTTTTAATTATTTTAAGTTTAAATATATATGAAAGAAAGATCCTATATATTTAGCTAAATAAAATTGATATTAAATTAATAGAAAAACTATTGAAAAACCAAAACCATTTTTCAGACAATTGTTTATCATTATAAAAGTAAATGTAGACCAAATTAATATATTTATCCCATTTTTAATAATAAATAAAAAGTTATCATTTTATTAAATAAAGAAAATACAAATTACTATAAAAAAAGTAACATAAAATGTTATTTATTCCTTTAATTAGTTTATTATTTTTATAGTGTACTTTAATTATTGTTAAAAAAATACTATTTCTTCAAAATTATATCCATTTATTTAAAAAAGACTTACCTTTGCAGTTAATATGTTATTTAAGGCAAAATAGACTCCTTCCTTTTCTTTATCTTTTTCTACTACTTTGTTTTAATTTAAATTATGTTCTATTCTTGTGATTATTGATATTAATTATATTTTATTTTGATTATTAATGTTATCAATTGTTTGTTATTATTAATTGTTTATCTAAATTAATAAATCCATAGAACCCTTCATTCCAAGTCTACACTAAGTGCACATATCTCTCTCTGTGTTCCATAATGGAGCAATCTTCATTTAGCCAAAGTTCGTTTTTCCCGGCTCCGTTCTTCTGCTCCTCTTTCTTCCTTTTCCTTTTTTATAGCATATATTTTTCTCATAATTTTTTGCATATTCAAAATAACTTTGGCGCAATATGACAGGCGGCGCTCAGCATTTCCGTTTGTCAGCTGGTTTCTGCTCTGCGGGCCAGAGTCTGGTGTCTGAATGCCTGGGGTCTGGGGTTCGGTGCTGAAGCCCTGAAGCACTGGATGCTGTCGCTGCTTGGGGTACTAAATTCCGGGGGCCAGGCATTCGCAGAAAATGTGGAAACAAACAATTGTTTTAGCTGGAAGAAGGCGTGCAAAATGCGTCAAATGCTCTTCACACTTGGCCTAGGCGCTATACTGATAAATGAAGTATAGTATCTGGGACCTCGCACTCCTCCCGGTCATTTCACACACTCTTCGCCGTTCTGAGCCCGAGTTCGAGTTCAAGTTTTCAGTTTTCAGATTTCAGTTTCATTCATGTTTCTGTTTATTTTCGTAAGGCGTGAAGTTTGCGGCGTCGGACCCGGAATGGGATGCTTGGGTGGCCGCAAGGAATGTGTTTCCGATAAGTTCGGTGGCGTTAGTCACTCGAACATAACGGGAAAACCGTTTTGTGGTATCAGCAAAAGGATTTTTCTAATCGTGACTAACAGAATTTCCTTGAAAATAGCAAAAGAGTCGTTAAAACAAAGAATTTTTGGAATTTTCTGTTGATTTTAATTGGTTAAATGGTCATTTTCGTTATTCTACAGCGTCTTCTTTAAAAAATTCGTATCTAAAATTAAAAAAAAAATAATTTTAAAAATATAATAAATATTAATATTAATTCCACTAATAAAAAAGTTATATAAAATGGTCTTGAAACCTATTATTTCAAGTCAAAAAACCTTATAATTTCCCTCCACACCTGCTCGTAATCTCCACCTAATTGCTTCGTGGAATATTAGTGTTAACAGCTTTCATAATAAACCAATTAGCACTGATGAACCGAAAGGAGATCGAAGATGATGGACACCTCCTTTTTCGCAATGCAATTGCAAGTGAACTTCGAGTATCTTTGTATCTTTGTATCCGCAACTGCAACGCCGGCCATCCATCTGTGTCGTTAAGTGCACTCGAGAGTCACGAAGCATTAAAGATGCAAACAAGCTGAATGAACGCAAAAATACATAAATACACAAAGTGACTACAGTTTGTTTTCATTTAAATTGAAATTGAAGTCCAGCAAAGCCCCACGCACACACTCACACTCAACCCACATTGCTTTAACTTTAACTTTAACTTTAACTTTAACTCCATTCTGCGATCGGCGATCTGGGACTGAGATCCCCCGGGCTATAGGTTGACCGATCCACAGGCTTCAAGGCAAAAGCCTCCGCAAACGCAATCGCAGACTCAGGGCAAATAATATAGGGAAGCACTGAGAGAAATATATAGTAAAGATATATAATACGTCTTGGAATATGTTAAGTATAAGCTGATTCTTTTCACGATAACAGTTGTGCCTGTATTTAATAATATTTATAAGCCGAATTCTTTGTTACTTCTTTTTATGATTCGATCTTTGTATAAGAAAATTTCGTTTTTTAATATTTTAATATGTCCGAAATTATTTTTAAAATTTTTTCTCACTGCTTAAACTCAATACGAAACCCCAACTGCTCTCCAGATAATTTTCATTGTTTTGTTTCGCTGTAATTCTCGCGCTTTGAAAATTGCATTACAAACAAAAGGCAACAAAATCAAGAACCAAGGAACGCAGACCAAGAACAAAGTCAGTGGTCTCCTCGGGGGATTCTCTGTGGATTCTCGGTGGATTCTTTTTGTGGATTCTCCTTCTGGATTCTCCTTCTGGATTCTCCTTGTAGTTTCTCCTCTGGGTTAAGTGACGAAAATGCTGGGGGGACACGGACACGAGAGCGTGTTGCAAAGTCTCACAACAAGCCACGCACTCTGTTTTCCCTTAGTCTACAGTCTTCAGTCTTTAGTCTTCAGTTTGTAGTCTTCAAGCTGCAGTCTACACTCTCCAGTCTTCAGCTTAACTAATCAAGTCGAAGAGTTAATAATCTTATTGCTGGATTCATAAGAACACTTTAACAGATTGAGATAAGAAAGAGAAGGTGGCAATCTGAAGATGATGATGTGTTGGAAGAATAATGAAATTTAATTTAACAATATAATTTGTAAATTATTTACTGAGAATTTATTTACTTTATTTATGTTGGAATATCAAACTATCATTTTTATGGAAATTCTTTTAAAATTGAATCACATTTACATGTAAACTTCCCTGCCTTTCAGTGAGTGTATCAAGAGCTTTTTGCTGTCCAAGTCAAAGTGCGTCTCGCACCAATTCTCGCTGCTGATGATGTCGTTCCCCATCCGATAATCATGCCAATGATGAACTCAAGTCGCCTCTCCATTGGCGGTAATGATGCTGCTGCTGCCCCTCAACTTCAGCTCAGCTCCAGGCGCTCTCCATCTGGGCAGGCGGCACAACATCCCAGCCCAAAACGCATCTCATAATTATAATTACCGAAGGAGGGGAAGAAGATGGGTCTTTCCTTCCCTTCCCTTCCGGAGACTTGCCCGTGCAAAGCTTCGAACTTGATGAAGCGGTGGAATTCGCTTTGCAAATAACAAGCAATTGTCGTTGTCAATGTTCGTTTCCGTTTAGCCCTGAATGAAAGGATCGAGGATCCGAAGAACTGAAAGTAAAGGCTTCTGAGGAGGCCTGCCAGTTGCGTGTTAGGCTTCCAGGCAATTCTTCTTGACGGGTAGGTACTGTAGGCACCTAAAGAAATAAAGAGAAAACACCAGGAAGTGGTTTTTATTAAAGGAAAATTAAGAAACAAATTTTTGTTTTGAACAAAAATCATTTTAAAATTTTTAGTGACCAAAAATATGCAAAAAAAACTTATTTTAAATTCAATAAACTGCAAATTTTTTAAGAAATTAAATTCACAAATTATTTCTCCCAGTGCATACACTTGCAGTGCGTTTTGCGAGTGAGATTCCCTCACTTGTGTGCCGCCAGTTATTTGCTAATGAGCGCTAATTGAGTTTAAAATGCGGTTACTAAAAGGATATACTTTTCGTTCCGTTCTGCCTTTAATTTTGTGAAATTTTTGGGTGGCTAAAAAGGGAGGCACTAACGGTTATTTAGTGCAAATGCCTCACGCATCTCCCAGAATTAAATTTAACAAAAGTCAAGCCGCAAAACAGGACCGATTTCTCTGTGGGATCTGTGCAGCTGCTGTCACTCACTCAGCCTCGATTCTCGAAATAAATGACTGTTGATGGGGATAATGCAGGAGGATCGCCCCAATTTGCCGCAGCGCTGACAAACATCTCAAAATCCTCAGCTCAAAACATAAAACGCCCCCTAAAAGCAGAGGAATCTCTAACTATTTATAGAAAACTCCTCCCCAAATGGAGCTGGGACTGTCACTTCCGGTTTTTGGCGCGTGCTCCGAAGGAAAATCCACTCCAAAAAAAAAAATGCATCTCTCTCTTACACTCGAGAAACTAATTTCTGGGGTAAAGCCAGGGCTTTTCATAAATTACGTAAAACTTAATGACGCCACTGACATTTATAGCCCCGCTCTTGGCAAAATAGGTCAAGCCGCGAGCGATAAATGATGACGCAGCATCGCAAAAGGAGAGAGAACCCTTTGGGTTATAATCCTGCTGCTGCTCCTTACCCTCTTGCCCGCTCTCAATGACCAAGTAAATCACAAAAGAAAATAAAAACTGTCCAAAGAAAGCTGTCCACAAGCGGGCCAAACAAAATTTAGAAGCAAAAAAAAAAGAGAATAAATATAAAACCCGGACCACAGGGAGATGAGCTGATTTCGAATGCAAATGCGCCTCCGAGGGGCCATTCGGTGGCATTGTCCCGGCTAATTGTGCAACTGGGCATTGCTGCCACGGTCATTAGCCGCATCCGTGACCTTATGGACACACACACACACACGGGTCCCGAGGTCCTGCAAGATCGCGAGATGCTGCTACTTCACTTTCCCAGCACCGCGGCAGCCGCAGCTTTTCCATCCCCGATTTTTCCGCGACCTCGGGGCCATTAAAATGTAGCAACTTTCTGTTTGAGTTTGGGATAGAAGTTGGTCCAGTTTTTTATTTTTTCAAGACTTGATGTAAATTACGACCCTTTGCGCCAGCATCCCGTTCGCTGATCATTTCGTTTAGCGCTCAAACGGAGTAGAAAATTTTATGCCTAATTTTAAGTGCCCCTTTTTTTTGGGCCGGAAAAGCATAAAATCTGGGAAGAAAAATAAAGGAAAGTGTCTTAAGCTGCTTTAGGGGAATTACATTTGCCTCTGCAGATGGCCCACGGATCACACAAAGGTCGTTACAGCTTTTTTTTCCTTTTATTCCAGGTCTGTTTTTTGAGATGAAATGCCACATAAAGCTGTCTATTTTCCATTGTGATCTTCTCACTCCTTTCTCTTGGAAATTAAGCAGTACAAATGAAAAGAAAATGAAAACTCAAGCGGCCTTTTTCGGGCGGTTACAAGTCAATTTCTTGGGGCGGGGAGAATGGCCGCTTCCCATGTCTCAATTAGCCAGCGAAAAGCCCTCCCAAGAACCCAAAAATAATAATAAACTATGCGATTGATCAATTAGTGTAGAAAACTCAGACTCACAAAGTGCCCATTGATGATCTCACAATCAGCCCACAGTTCCACTTGAAGGCGAAGGAGATCTTAATCATAGTTCCCCCATTTTCGAATTACATACACTAAATCATTGAAGCAAACGCAACAAATTTAAATATGTTGGAGAGAGAAATCTATTAAAAGTGCTCCAGCATAAATTTCAATTAATAACGCCTATTCCCAGTGGCAGAGGGGATCCCGGATCAGCACGAAATGAGGCCACAAAAGAGTACAACGAACCCCCGCACAAGGCACAAAACGAATTCATAGAAATCTATCAAAAATAAAAGAGAGAAAAATATAACAAAAACAATCCCCTAAGCAGAAGAAACACAAGTGTTCTGAGCTTACCCTGACACTGAGAAAAAAACACAGAGTACCTAATTTATAAAAGGATAAATAAACTATAATTTTGGGATATTTAGATCTAAGAGGAAAGTTTATTCATTATTTATGAAATTAGTTTGAAAGTATCTTGTATCTTTTACAGCAGGAAGCTACTTCTGCCTCATCAGTATAGGACTTAGGAAGAATACCTTTAGATCTTCAGACTTTAATTAATTATTATTATTATTTCAGATATAACTAGGACTTAAATTCTTTTTAAATTCAATTTAAAACTGTTATATTGTAAATAGAACATTTTCATCTATATTCAAAGTTCCAAACTCCCAGATCCCTCTTAAATTTCCCCTTAAATTTTTTCCTCAGTGCACTAGATCGAAGGCTTAAAAAGGAGACCGAGCCAAAAACTTTTTTGTTTAAGAAACAAACACTTGAGAAATCCGATAGCTGCTCAACCCACTCGAGATTGCCGAGCTTGAATCGTATTTTCTTCCACTTTTCGGTACTGAGTTTGCTGCTCTACTTTCTGCCCCGATCTCGTATCGATTATAATTATTTACGAGCTGCCGCAAATGGGTTATAGACGTCACGTAATATGGCGACAGGCGGTTTCCGACGATTAATCAGCAAAGAGAAAAGGGATGTGTGATGATGAAATGTGGCGCACTTTCCCAGGATGCTCAGCCAGAGTCTCCACATGGTTTTAATTGCGTTTTAAGTAGCTGCAGGCGCACAGGTGGCTCCACTCAGCAAAGATCAGCAGCAGGGCACAGGAAATGTATCTCCTAGATACTTTATGCTTTTTATGGGAAGACAAACTCGTTTTCCTTGGGCTAATGAACCCAATCTATATAATGCATTCAGCACGGTTCATAAAGTATTCGGAAATATTCATTAATTTGTGCCGCCGCCAGCGAGGACACATTTTCCCAAATGCAGATATATTCAAATGAGGTTTTTCCAGACCCCCGGATTTTTCGCACTCTCCCAAAATGACGCCTGATAAGGGTTTTGGGTCGCCTGATAATTATGCAGCAGCTTTGTGCCGAGGCGTCAAGTAAAAAAATGCATTTGCCAGCATCCCGCCGCCGCCAGACCCTCCCAGAAAAATTATCCTCGAAAGATCGGCGGTAGGGGGTTAATGGAACCCAGATGGGAAGGGGAGAAAAAAAACATGAGCCTGACGCCTTGGACGGCTTGGCGTGTGAAATCTTTGGGATTACTTAGAGATGCACTCAAAGAAATTTACAAAAATGATACATTTATCCATTTGTATAATTTTCTGATTATGGCAAGCACAAAATATAGCTTTAAAATATTTTATTTGTCTTGAAAAATATCAGTTTAATTATAACCAAAGTCAAACTGCTTTATTTATATGAGAAAAATTTAAAATTATATTTTAAAAGAGTTTAAAATAATATTTCCTTATTTACTTTAAATATTTATCATCTCCTTTTGATTTAAGTTTCAAAATAAATTAAAATATACTCCGGTTTCATATAAATATTTCTCTCAGTGCTCTCATTGCAGGACTGGGTGAGCAGCGATGCTATTTCTGGCACATCCCATCCTCTGGGGTGAGGTTTTCTTTAGTTCTTAAACAATTTTTTTTTTTTTTCAAGATCTCCCTGGGTTCTGCGAGGGGTGGTCTGGCGGGTCTGGGTGAGTGACTGGCGCAAGGTTACTCCGTTCCGTTCCGATCCGATCCGATCCGAGGCGATCCTCTGGCTTCTGGTTCTTAACTTTTTTCCATGTTTTCCTTTAGGATTGCAGCCTTTTGCTTGGCTGCATTCGCGGGTAACGGCAATTTGTACTTGTTTCGGGTTTTGCTTCTCGCTTTTCTGCCTTTTTGGATTGGGTTCCGGGTATATCATGGCAATCACTATTCTCCAGAAAAAGAAAACACACAATAAGCGGTCACCAGACGTCTGTTTTTGGATTTGGGATCGAAAAGAGGTTTAGATACTCTTTTAAAATACATTTTGTTCGAAAAAGCTAAGGGTTTTTATATAGAAGTTATTTTATAAATAATATAAATCCATTTGTATATTGTAGAAAGATATGAAAAATAAAATATATATCAAGAAAAACTTATAGTTTTAAGGATGATTATGGATATACAATTTCTAAATGATTATAAATATTTTATTAACAACAAGTACCTTTAGAAAATTTATTGTAAATAAATTAGATAACAAATACATTATTTAAATATTTATCTTCAGTGAAAGCATTAAATATTAATATTAAATTTAGAGTAATTCAAACACCCTCCTTTTAAAATTTCAATATACCCTTAAATAAAGGGTATTATAAACCATAAACAAGAAACATAATCAAGCAAACTTTATTCTCCTCCTCTTTATATATTTTTTCTTCTTTTTTTTGTTATTTTTTTGAAGTCTTTTGTAGTTATGGTTATTTTTTTTTCATCATTCGAAAATCTCTAGGGTTGATGCATTTTCTGAGGATTCTTTGAAACTGAGCTATTGCGCCTTATTACAAAACACTTGAAATTTTCAACATGAATTTACCCTTTTTCCCTATAATTTATAACATAATTTTTGACTGTTTTTTCATAGACATATCAATGGCAAGTCCTGGGGCGGTGCTTTTCTTACATGACAAGGGGCTGGAAAAGCAAAAAAAAAAAACAAGAAAAAAGCATTTTCTTTTTAAAGGAAAATGTTTTGTTCGAAATGGGATAAAAATTAGCTTAACAAAATGCTTTATTTGGCAGGAACGAAGCGTGTTCAAGCGCAAGGAGTGTCAATAGAAAAAACCAGGATAGGGTAAAGACTTTTTGTGTATTTTTTTATACATTTTCCATACATTTTTTTGGTAATAAATGTAAATAGAAAAGCCAAAGGCAGAAAGAGCTTATGACACTCAATTTAATTCCGTTTTTTTCGACAGTTTTTCTTGCAATAAATATTAATTAAGGTTTATTGCGTCTCAGGCAAGGATTCGCCATCTGGCAATGGCTTCAGAATAGGGTTTTTCTTGGTCTTCCTAGGTTTTCCTTAATTATCCCCGATCATCCGATCAAACCCTCCCGAACGCCTCACATTCAAATAGCAAAAAATTTGCCAATTTCAAGAAACGCAATAAATTATTCGCAAAAAGGGAATAAGAGGCTAGAAAGAAAATAAAATCTGGCAAAATCCCCTTGGCAAATGCATAATATTGAAATCGATTGTGCGCCCAGGATGGATGGGAATCCAAAGAAGGCGCACCCTTAAGACCCTCCACCTAATCTGGCGAGTCCTTGCAATTTGCAAAAAAAAATTCGTTGAGGCACCCAGGCCATCCCTTTCCCAAGGTGTCCTCGGTATCAGCACGATATTAACCGTAATGTATGTTCAATAAATATTTGGTAATTAAATAAATAGCAGCTGTGCAGCTTTTTAGGGGTTCCCAAGGCCCAATTCCCGATTCGATTCGATCCCAAAAGGCTGAAGAGGGTTACAATTTCACTTTCCTTCGGCTTCGTCGTGGGATTTCTTGGGAAAGTTGAGACTTGCGGCTAAACTGGATCAATGTATATGTGTATATATGTTTCATTGGGTGGTTGCTACTCTAATTTTGTGTAAATATAATTAGAAAACACGAGCTATATCTGTGGGTTTATCTATGACAAAGTTGAGCCCACGATTGCTCCATTATGGGGATCATTTTGGAAGTCAATGGGGCACCTTTTATTCAGTTAATAATTTAGTATTTTGATTTTATTATAGGTAGTAAATTATATTTGGAAAAGAACAAAGTTAAGATAAGACTTTTGATAGGTGATAGAGCTTACTTGGTTAATCTATAAAATAATAGTAAGAAAAAGTCTTGTAATAATAAACCTTTCAGTGAAATATTTTACAATTTTAGAAGACTTTTCTCTATATATTTTCTTATATATAGTGCATCTTAAGATATCCTTTCTTAACTACCTTTCCCTTTTTTTATCACGTGTTCTCTCCGCTGACTTCCTCCCTTTTTTTGACATTCGCGGAAATGCTTCCTGTGACTCTTTCCCAATTTTTGCACAATTGCCCTACAATCGATGCTTTCTCCGCAAATCAATTGCCAAAAAAACACAAACAAAACCCCATGACACATTGCTTTCCAGCTGAGGAGGAAAATGTGCAAAAGAAACCTTGCCAAAAAACCTCGAGCTACCTTGCCGCCGCCTCACCTTGCCAAGGCAACCAGGGGACAAAGAAGGGTAAGAAAACCCCGAAAGGGTTTGCTACAAATTTCTTTGCGCAGGGGCAGGCAGCGGCTATAAAAAATAAAAGAATAAGAAGCCAGACAGAGGGACCCCGAAGGGGATTTAATTGCATTTTTTAAGCGCGCGCGCGCTCTGCGATTTTGCGAATTTCTCAGCTGGCTTTCGGTATGAAGCAACTCCCGGGGGGAGAAGTCCTTACAGGGATCGATGCAACGTCAACGATCGATCCACTCGAATGCACATTCCCGGTCCTGGGCTTTTGTCATGTTAATGTGACTATATAGGATTTTTATTGATCAATATTAAGGGGATAGGAAAAGCCCATTTGCATTTGCCACCAGCTTTCCGCTGTCGGTTAGAATTTTCCAATTCGTTGGCGCTGAAAAGTGCGTGTGCCAGCTTTAGTCTAATTTCCAGAGATTTTCCCCCCGGGGGATCTGCTTTTCACATTTAAATTTTACAGGGAAAACTTCAAAAGAGCTCGCAAGGCGTTCTAAGTTTGCTTTTATTTCGGGTAGCAAGTTAATTGGCTAAACCAGGGGAGTTCCAAGACTTTCTCTCTGTGCCTTTGATTAGGTAAATATTCTTTGTTATAAAAGGTGTTAAGGAAAACAGTTTTTTCTTTCAGTTTTTGTATTTTTGATTAGGCAAATGAGCTGGTTTTTTGTATTGTTAAATACAAGGTGTTGAGAGAGTAACTTAAAGTTGAAAAGGACCTGCTAATGAGGCTTTTTGAGTTGACTTTACACGCTAATTGAAAGCCTAAGGAAATCTTTGATATTTTCTTTTATTATTTTGTGTTAAGAAGCCTCTTTAGACTCTTAGTTTCTTTATAGATATTTCTTCATTGAATATATGCTGCTTGGCAAGCTGAAAACTCCTTGAAAAACCTGCTAATGAAGCAGCCTGCCAATTTCTCAACTGACTTGACACTTTCCCTCTAATTGGTAACTCCCGCCTGGCGCGAAGTAGAACAATGGGCATCCCCAGCTTGCCAAAAACCTGGGGAAAAGAGGAACCCAAGGAACAGAGGAACCCAGGAACCCAAGGAACCCAGCAACCCGGATGCCAAAATAATTAGCTCCTATTGATGGTGTTGGCTTGGAAAAATAAGGAACTCCCTGGGCGTGACACGTCACAATATGTCCACACACGCCCCTCCAAGGACTCGACTCGAAGCCGCAGCCTGCTGGCAAATAAATCTCCGGAAGAAAGTTGAACTAAATGGGAGAAAAAAGAAATATATATAAAGAGAGAGGGGGAGCAAATGTCTTGGCACGGGACAAGATTATCAAAGTGACAGACCAGCAGCCGGCATTGTTGCAGCTTCATCATTTTCATTTTCATTTCGGTTTTCCTCAAGCAGCAGCAGAAGCAGCAGCTGCTGCTGCATTAGGGCCAAGGACCAAGGACCTCTTGGCAATCGGGGATCTCTTGTCTTGGCGGTGAGTGTGTGTCTGTGTATTGGTGCTGTTTTCTTATGTTTATATCGAGCGCATTATTTTTGCATATATTTTCACACACTTTCGGAGCCCTGCCTTGCACTTTTGATTTGATTTTTTTGATCCGGCTGAGATTTTTGCATTTTGCGCGCATTTCTTCACAAAAAAAAAATATATATAAAATAAAACAGTGAGTACAAAAAGCACCACCGTCTGCTGCTGATCCTTCTGGTCCTGGAAAAAGGACAAGGAGAAGGTAAGGGAGAAGGAGCAGGAGCCGGGAGTCGGAGTCGGAGCCAGAGAAGCCCGTCGTCGTCACCCCATGGGCAAAAGTTTTCATTATGCCATTTCTCCTTCTCCCTAGTTTTAGTTTTGCCTCACTGCCGCCCTTCGTTATATACACTCAGCGAAAATGGAATAAATTTTAATCATCATTAAAAATATATAGATTTATATGTATTTTAGAGATAAAAACTTTATTAATTCGATTTTAATTGCCATTTTAAATGCCATTAAAAGTATTTTATCTCTTTAACGGAATACAATTATGGAAATTGTTTTTAAAATTATATTAAGAGTATATTATTATTAAATTTAGTAATTTTTATGATAAATTTATCCTAATCTTTAATTTTATGTAATTTTTCTGCTTTAAATGAATCAAAGAAAATATCTTTGATTCCCAAGTCATTTCATTGATTTGACTTATATTAATTTGATTTAATATTAAATTATGAGTCTTAGGGAACCACATATTTTTATAAATTAAATAAGAAACTGCCAATTAACAATAACTATTACCTTTATTATTTTAATTAAAGAAAATATATTTTATCTTTATCTACAATGCATTTTCCAATTAAATAAAATTTATTGGCAGCTTTCTAATTTTTCTATAAATAACCCCTTTCTCTTAATTTGATTTTTTTCTAGTGTAACTTCCTGGTTTCCTTGCCGCTTCCTTATTTGCTCCTTGCTTCGCTCGGCTGCTCCTGCTCGCCTCCTTGCCTTCTTGCGTGTGCATTTGCCACATAGCTCGCGCCAAGAAAACGCATATGCCACCTCGATCGCCCATCGGTAATCCTGCTCCTTGCACTCACACACTGCCACGGGCAAGGACACACCGCACACTCGCTCACGGACACGGACAGGGACGGGGACAAGGACCGGGGCATGCAATCGCATTTGAAATGAAGCAAAAATTTAATGAATCGTGGCAAGGGGCCACAGCAACAGCCTCAGCCTCAGTCTCAGTCTCTCAGATGGGAAGTCTTAGGGAACCCAGGGAAAACTCTCCAAGTCTCTGAGCCACAAGGAGCACAGCGAGCAGCTGCAGGAGGCAGCAGTTGCTTTGGCAGGGCGGAGGGTTCAACTTGATCCCTCTGGATTCCATACGATTCTATTCCAACCGAACTCGTATTAGCAGCAAAGCACCACCAGTAACCATTTAGGAGAAACACCACCCGATCGATCGATGGTCTAAGGATACCACAAGACTTTCCTTGGAATAACAGGAATATTGATGAGACTTTGCTGGTGGAAAAGAAACGGGAAAGGGATAAGTTATACCTTAAAAACTATAAAACTGTTTACAAAATTTTACATAAAGATTTAAAGAAAAATATAAAAAATATTTTAGATCTTAGAAAACAAACCAGAAACTTTATTTTACTTCAAAATTTGAAACAGATGCAATAGATCCTCTCATATCCTTGACTCCCCATAAACTCCCCTCTCTTCAGGAAAGATTTTCACTTTCTGCTCCCCCAAATATCAGAGGAAAACTGACTTCCAAATGGGGTATACAAATAATAGAGAAATTATACCAAGCACCAGATCGAGGGGGCGAAGACAGTTGCCAGCATTTATGCCTTGGGCTCTGCTACATAAATAAATGAAACTGGCGGCGTGACAATGACCCCAAATGTAATTAATATGCTGCTGAAAACGCAGCAGTTCCGTTACAGGGTGGAATTCGGGAAATGCCATGGAAATTATTTCAAGCGCCGCATATGTGGGGCACTTATCTTGCAAATGTCTTAGGTTAGGGACTCTCATAGCAAAGCAAACAGTTCGTTGAACTTCCTTAGAGCGTGCCACACATAAGCCCCTCGTATCTATGGGCAATATAAACGATACAAAAAAAAATAACGAAAAAACAGACACAAACTTCCCAGAAATCCATCACACGTGATAGGCAATAGGGGATTACAGAAACTAGACTTGTACCCAAACTATATTTAGATTGTGATATCACAAGAAAACGGGGCTAGGAAAATGGGTTGCAACATTCCAACATTCTTAGGGATTTTTGTAAATATTTGAACAACACACCTTTCTAGTTGACATTTAGACATTTTTGTAATTCTTAAGGTGTGTTTTATAAAGGCTTACGAATTTTAAAAGAATTTTTTATAGTAAGTATAACTATTTTGATAAGTTTATATAGTTCTACAGAACTTCTTGTTTAAATATTTAATAAAGAGATTTATTTCAAAGTTTTAAAATAATGTTTTTCTTGTTTTCTTATTAAATATATTAAAATTATATTAACTCTAATTGTCCAAATATATTTTTAAAGGAACTTCAACAAACATTTAAAGTCTAATTTATAAAATACTTCCAGTTTTTATATCAAAGTTCTTTAGATTCCTTGGGTATTTGTATATTTTTAACACAAAACTAACCTTTATTTAATAAAAAAAAATAATGCAAAGTTGATACTTTAATTGACGAATTACTGGGTACATTTTAAAGGTAAACTTAACGTTTTATTACAAAAATAATTAATTCCAATATTTATTATGCCTTAAAACCTTCAAAATTGATATCAATTTAAGACTGATTTTATTTTATGATATTTTTTATGACAATATTTTTACCACTTTTAAATTATTATTAGAACGTGGTATAAAAAATATTTTGCACCATTGAAACCTTGTTTATTGTTATTATTTTTAACGGAAAATCGCAAGCTGCTGCAGAACCTTTGCCTTGCCTTTCATTATTTTCACCTTGTGGCCATTAGCTGATGTTTATGAAAATGGATCGATTTTGGAGAGTGAGTTTGGGGAGCCCCTTCAATAATTCGAAATTGAAATCAATTATGCTAAACAGAAGAGTCCCCATATAAGGAGAGTCCTGCAATTGGGGAGCCAACCCCTGCGGATAAGTTCGATTATTGCCCCCCCTTGAATCGAACTCATTAGGAAAACATTCAAAGGAGAATGCATTTGCTGGGGGATGATCCTGATCCCGATCCGATCCGATCCGATCGGATACTTGGGGCAGAGACCCCTTTTAGCCAGGGATCACTTACCGAATTTGTCGCCCGGCGATAAGGTCGCTATGGCACCTAGAAAAAACCATATCCATTGGACATTAAAACCGCACGAAATATGGGACAGATGTTCGTTGTCTTGGCTTGCGCCAAGGAAAAACACAAATTGAAGGTGTCAGAGTCGAAGGAGCTAAGGAGTGGGATCCGAGAGAGGGTGAGTCCTTAAGGAGCGAGCGGCAAAGCCGGCTGGCTGGCTGGCAGGACCTCATTATTCGCTGCATTTGCTCGCCCCGCTTCCACTTCCTTTATCCTTGCCTCCTTCGTGTTACAGTTTTTGGCTCGAAAACCCCGCGCACTTTGGCACGAGCTACGATCAGCTGTGTGGACTTGACGACTTTTACAGGGGGATGAAAACGCGTAGCACTACGATCCTCCAGGTGGCGGCGGAGTCTAGCCTCGTCTTGCTTTAAGGAGCACCAGGATACAGTGAGAGGAAAGTTCGGGTAAGTTTTAGAGGTAAGAAAAAAATTAAGAAATGGCTTAAGAACCTTAAAAAGATAGTTTTCTAAATAAATTGGATACTTACATGACTTCCTGCTCTAAATATTAGTTTTTTAGAAAGGTTTTTTCATGGAGAATTTTCTCTATTTAATTTTAACTTCTACCTATTTTCTTAAATTTAATTTTAGCATTAAAAAGAACTATAAATATTTTTTAAAATATTTGTAAAACACTTAAGTTGCCAAAAAAGTTTCAATTAATTTCATGAATCAACAAATTATTCTCCCCTTTAAATTTTCCTGATAATAATTATTTTCCCACTTTGATTTTCCTAAAATTTCATTACATAATCAATTTCTTATTCTTTTTTTCCAGTGCATTTTAGTACCCACCCCTAAGACGTCTTGACGACTGTCTTGAGGCATTGGAAATTGTGCAAAATCGATTACAATGATTGCATTTTGGAGACGGAAGAAGCCGACGCCTTGGCCAAGAATCGGGGGATGGAAGCTGCCCCGGCAGCAGCAGCAGCAGCAGCACTATATAATATATATCCTCACAATAGCCGATGTGCGCCTGCGCCGCCGGAAGAATAATGGCATAAACATTGGGCCCTATTGTCCCTGCGCTGGATGGCAAAAAAAAAGGACCAGGTTCCCCTGGCAAGATGTGCGCCAGGAGCCCGGTGCTGCACTGATTTTCCTTGGTTGCATTGTTGATTTCTTGATTCCGATTCCGTTTCTCTTCTCTCCACCTTTAAGGATATTTTTTGCACACACAAGCAGCCGCTGGCTGGCAGGCTGGTTGGTGACATTGCGCAATGATTACCGTTGTGCGCAGCTAATGTCCTGCCGTCCTTCCGTAATTTATATGATTTCTGGCCGAGTGTTTCCTTATGCCTCGTGCCGATTATGCTCGTATTTGGATTTCTCGATGAACAACGATGGCCCGGTGTGCCGGACAATATGGTTTTCCTCTCTGCTCTCACTGGGGCCTGTGGTCAGTTCCTTGCCGTTCTATTGCACAAATTTGAATATTGTCCTCAATGGAATATCGAGGAGATTGAACTATACCCCAGCTGCGATCTCGAGTTTATTTGGACGGGACTATATATAAAATATAAAGCTTTTGCAGCTGCTACTTCGGCTGCTCTAGTGGAAAATACGGGGGTGCATAAATTTTTGGGTTGCCAGGAGGAGGAGAAGGAGAAAGAGAGGGTTTTCCTAAGCAAAATAGGGGGAAAGGGGTTATATATTGATAGAAAATATCAATTTTATTGTAGATAAAATATTTATAAAAGTATTTAATAACCAATTTCAATTTATTAATTTAGATTCCTTGGAAAATTGCCCAACAAATCATCAAGTTTTACAGGATCTCTTGAGTTTATAAGTAGTTTCTTTGAGAATTTTTTAAATTAATCTTTTATCTCTTAACAAAATATTCATACTTTGCATCCTCAAGCAAAGCTGCAGGAGTCCTTGCTAGTAATAATTAAAGGCCAACTGTACTCAGCTACAATTACAATTGTTTCCAAAAATAAAAACGATTTGAGAGCTTTTGCAGCTGCCTGACAATGGGTGTGTAGAGTGTCTGGCTGGGCTGATGTACCGCCCTGATTTATGTCACCCATGTAATCAGCGCACTGATTAAGCTGCGCACGGTCGTTGACTTTGCCAGGACTCGAGTGCAGCTGCCGCCCGTAGGAGCATCATCATCATCATCCACTATAAAATAGAAATCGGAAACGGGCATTGGGAATCAGGAGCAGGGCGGCAACAGGACACAGGACGAAGGCGAGTATCATCAGCCGCCGCCAGCATGAGACTGCGCACCTGCCTGTTTACAACTTACAACGGGAACGTGCCATATCCTGGGGGTTGGCAACCACCCCAAAAAAAAGCAGCAACACCACCACCAACAATCCAGAGGACACTGACACGAAAAATCTCTGAAAAATAAAATCTAGACAAGAAAAATTCTTCAAAGCTTTAAGTGTAAAAAATATTTTAGGCAAGGGATACCAAATAATTATAAAAATAATTTATTTTAAATATTAAATAATTATTTTTAGGCGTATTCAAAGCAAATAGATAAAAATTTCATACTCAATTAATTTCTCTACCCAATTTTCTCTCAGTATTCCCCTTGCCACTGACACCGGCAGGCGATGCCACCCTCCGGCGGCGCAAACTCAGCCGTTGGCTTCACACGCGCATTATCCTGGCGCTGGTTTTGCGCACTGTACCAGGATAACGAAGCCTGTACCACCGCCGCCACCACCACCATCACCAGCAGCAGCACCACCACCAGCAGGAGCATGAGCACCAGGATTATTGCCATTAGAATTGCCATCACCACCACCACCACCACCATGCAGGATCAATTAAAGGACTCGAGCCGTGCGGAAATGGCGCTTCACTTGTTTTCATTTCCCATTTTCAGGGGGTGAGCCAAAGCGCACGTGCGTTGGCAGGATGGGTTTTCGTCCTGATTCAGATCCTGCTGCGCCTGCGCCACACTTTCACGCAGAAGGATATGAAGGATATGCTGGCGAACAGAACACACCCTCAACAGAGCGCGAGCGCGAGTCCTGTGATATCCCGATGCCGGGCCCCTCTAACAATGCCACTTTTAATGCAAATACAATCGCACATCCTTTCAAAGGATCCTTGTGTGCATTGTGCCAGCGCGCTGCATATTAACAATAATATAAATTTTTGTCGAGAATAAACACTTTTCCATGCGGGCCAACGAGAGGGAGGTCATGGAGATGGAGATCATTGGAAAATGCTACGTAGAACATGAAATGAAAATTGTATCCGGCACACGTGCCAAATTTTGAAAGGATTAACCAGGAAATTTATATTCCCTATTTTAGTGGGCGTGAGTGGAGCAGCAGGGCAAATTACGTATTTAAATTGAGGTATTTTTGGGTCAGGGAATAGGAGAAGCGAAATAACCAGGGGGCTTTGTAGTTATTAATATTACGTTTATTATTTAATTTTTATAAATGGTAGGAAAAATAATATTCAATATTTAAATAATCAAAAATTTTGCAAGGTAAATCTAATGGGGTAAAAAATATATTAATTTTCTGGTAGAAAATTGTGAGAGTAGAGGAACCTTAATAAATTTATCAGATGGTATTTTGGGTTGAATTTAATGTCAAATTCTGTTTTATTAATAAAAAAATGTTTATTAAAACTCAAAGTAAGACAAAAATAAAATTAAAATTAATGATATTCCTTTTATATACATTTTACCTACTTGCCAGTGAAATCTTTTAGAAAAAGGATAAAGGAAATGACGATTTAATGATTTATGAGTGTTTCTTAATTTTTATTAAATTTATTAATAATAAATCAAGTCAATAAAATCACTTATAATAAACAATTCATTAATAATATTGTATAAAATTATAAAAAAAAAAAGTATATAAATGCTTAAAGTTATAACAGAAGTAAAATAATGTCAGGTACTTTTGTTAAGTAACAATTGTATCCCCCATAGCCTTATCTCATTTAATTTCCTTATAATGCCAACCAAACAAAATCAAATTCCATAATCATATAATATCCATTCGAATACTTATCTTCTCTTCTCAAATATGATCCCCAACAAAGTCAGCAATCTGAGGCAAAAAACTATTCACACATTGTCTTGTGTCCAGATTATAGATACATATGAAGATATATCTTTTATATGTGGAAACCGGAGGCGAGTCCAAGACGCTGTCGGAGGCCAAAGTCCCAGACATGCCATGCAAACGAAGTTATTTTTGTAGAAATTCAAACCTGCAGTGGAAGTGAGTGAATTATAAGCCGGGCCTGTCAAGGCTATATGGGATTGGAACTCGGATTGGGATTGGGAATGGGTCTCGCGACACACACACGCTGGGAACCCGGGATCGGTTCGGCAGGGAACGGAACAGAACGGGGTATTAATGCCCACACGATCCATAGGTGTGATCGCGGGAGGAAGGGAACACCTTACGCTGAGTGCAGGGAACACACTGAGCACACACCGAGCAACGAACAGGTTGCAGAGAGAGGAGAGATCCCAGATCCGAACAATAGGTAGGCAAACTCACGTAGCCGCAATCGCTGCGGCGTCGTCTTCTTTCTAACATTTTTTTTTTCGAAATCTGCGCAATCTTCTTTGGTATGCACGAACCCTGGGGAACCGTCAATTCTATTGCCCTTTAAGAGATGTCTATTGAGCTGGGTTTTAGCCAGGAATAAATGGGTTTTCGAATTTTATATTTATTATTTCTGAAATATGTAAGTTTGCCAACTTAAATGTAGAATTATTTGCCATTTTCCGTTAAAAGCCTTTTCTAAATTTATTTTTTACTCACAAAAATTGTATTAAACACTTTAAATATTAGACAGACCATTAAAACTAAATTAGAATTAATATATTAGAGGCTTGAAAAATTTTTAAATGTGGAAATTATTTTGAAATTATATTAGTCAAGGAATGTACAAGGAATTACCTACTTATAATCTTCCTTTTTGCTCCTTAGAGGATTTTATTCTTTTAAATATATTTACTAGCTCTTTCTTAAAATCATAAATATAAAATTATATTATTAAATACTGCTAATGCAGCCTAAAACTCTTCTCAAATATTACCTTTTCCTTAAGTTACATAAATATAACACATTTTAAAACCAACATAAACAATTTATACTTATTTTTAACTATTTTTAACTTAAATTTCAACAGATTTTAGCTATAAACTCCCGACAACACTGGACGCATCTTCAGGTTGCTGCTCAGGTTGATCCTGCTGCTGATGATGATGATGTTTGATGTGTTTGAATGTTGATCATCGGCAATGACTAGGAAATATTGCCTTTTCCTAAGAAGGATTTGTGTCAGCAAACGTGACTCGAAATACCAAGTTCCGTGCCCAACTGAGAGTATTTGATTGCTGATCCCTTTGTGCGTGCCCATTGTTTGAATAGTTAATTATGGGCTGGATCGGCGGACACTCCTTTTAGGCAAGGAAAATCTCCGAGTCCCGCTCAGATTTTTGTTTTGCCGCCGCCACCGACCATTTTTAGCCATAATTTGGGAATTATTTTTAAAATTTTTTTGAATTTTCCCTAGGCAGGCCAAGGAGGAGTGGGCGGCCATGGGCGTGGCTGCATTGACAACTGCTGACAATGACTTCATTTGTGTGTGCCAAACGGCAGGCGCTGACAAGTATCAAAAACTGGAGAAAAAAATAAGAAAAAAGTATTAACAAAAGAAAGAACAAAAAGAAAAATGTAGGAAAAATGACAAGACATACTCCCTAAAATTCTCTGTTTTGCAGATTAATATTGCACACATATGGCTGCTGGTTAGGATCTCAACTGATGATGGATCGATGGCCTTGTGTACTTGTTGAAAAATTCATAATCGTCATGTGGCCATTGTGAGCTGAATGTGTGCAATTACAGATATTCCGGCAAAAGATATCCATGAGATGAGCATGTGATTGCACTTGTAACGCCTACGAGGTCTGGTTTGATAATTACTCACTCATACAGGATAATAATCCTGATCTTGAGGTTTTGAAGAAATATCAGAGATCTTGATCACTCAATTTTTGCCATTAGGGTCTTTTAAATACAAAAATAAATCTTTTATCTATAATAGAGGATTTTGTAATAGGAGAACCTCTTTTGTATAAAGGTTTCTTTTAGAAATCTTTTATAAAATATCATAATTCCTTAATATCATTCATTTATTTAATGGGTTTTGTATGGAATATTATAATTTACTTAAGAAATAATCCTTTAGTGGTAAAAATATGGATTTTTCTTGGGTTTTAGGAGAAATCACAGCCTATAATAATGGGTTTAAGGAACAATAGATGTTTTCCTTTACAATTTGGTAATTATTTTGATTTTAAGACATATTTTAATAGTAATAAAAGTTTAAGAAGTATACAATTTTTTTCTGAGAGATAATTGATTACATAAAAAGTAAATCCTATTTTTATTTAAATTCCTGGCTCGTTGGGTACTTGATATTTTTAATTCCTATAAATTCCAGGAAATACTAAGACGCTCGCTGTTTCCCATGACTCCTTACAAGAAATTCCTATCCCTGACTAACCCATCGCACCTCACACCACACACACTGTGTGTGGAGAGATTTCCACTATATTGATCTGAATACCTCTTCCCAGAAGATCAACTTTCCGGGGCAACCCCCTCACCGAGACAAACCCAAGATCAAAACTGCAGCGAGGACATGAGGCAATTGCAAATTGACATGGACCATTTGCCGATCTTGGGATCTTCAAAGTTTTCCCGGGGGTGAAAATAAATGCATATGCACCCATGTCACATAAATAAAATTTGTATATGCGATTAAATTTTTGGAAATTCGAATCGTAATGCATCTCCCAAGGTGAGAGTTGAGAGAAGGAAGAGGCGCTGTCAGTCACCGAGAAAAGGACTCGCAGACAGTCCGTCGATCGCTGAACCCTCCTTCCTTCACCTCCTGCCTCCACCTCCTTTCTCCTTCCTCCTTCCATCTTCCTCCTTGTGAACATTTTCCAGGGGCTGGGGTAGGATGATAGACAAAATCTTGTCATAACTTTGATGTTGTTAGTAAAACAATGCAATTGGCTGGCAAGACTTGCTCTCCTGCTTTTTTTCCTGCTGTCCTTTGCCTGGGCTTCCTTGGCCCTTGCTGTGGTCCCAGGACCTATCATCCCGTCTGGGAATGGAAATGGTGCGAAATGGGTGCAGCTGCCGCTTTCTGATTACGCAACCATCGATGCCATCTAATGTGCTGTGAGAGACAGTGAAAAATCACTGGACCAGGATCTCTTATCCCCGCTAAGACGATGACGATGATGATGATGATTCCTTGTCATGTTGTCATGGGGAATTTGTCAAAAGTCCAGAGATTTCCAAGAACCACTACGCATTAGGATGATCTAGAGTGGACCCAACCAACCTCGCCAAAAAAGAGAACCCTCCCTGCCTCCTCCCTCATCATAGCCCAGATCTGGTCAGGCCGAAAGGGTTGAGTTTCGGGTTTTTGTAACGCGATAAGATCGACTCTCTATCCCGGGGCAATGAATGTTATCCCTAAGAACGTTAATCAATTAATTACACGCTGTGAGAAGAAAGGATTCGCCAAGGGTTGCCGCTGCTATCCTTTTCTTGATTAATTTCCGACATTTCCCAAGGCTATCTATAGAAATTGGACTGGCACTGGGGAAATTAGCTCTTGACCAGTGGTCAGTTCGTGGGCCAGTCGCGTGGCTGATATTAATATACAAATAAAATATTGACCATCATCAACATTACCATCAAAGGGGTGAGCAATAGATCATAGCAGAGGGTTTGTTGTTTTAGCTAGGGATTTCAGAGATCAAAGAATTAAATCCATTAAAATAGGGGTTTGAATTTGAAACTTTGCATAGAATGAACGTTGATTATGACTTGATTCTATATTTTCCAAATTTAAATCCAAACAAAATATTTTCCTCATAAAGTCCATGACTAAATTCCCTTGAAATCCACTCATTCATTACCATACAATTCCCTTGAAAGGCCCATGATTTTATCATCCAACCGATAACACACATATAGATTGCATCATTCTCTCTCCCTCAAGGCTAATCATAATTTATACAAATCTCTTATCTCGCCGCTTGGCGACAAGCTATATTTGGAACCCCTATATGTACCATATATATTTGGGACACGAACATACATTTCAAGGATTTGCGCGCCAAAAAGCCGAAGACCACTTGAGAAGTCAGACCGATCGTAAAAAACCAAAAGAAGGACTGAGATGAGATCCCACAAATGTGCCTGCTGTGTGGGAACCAAATTGCTCGGATTGCAGTGGCATAAGAAAAACAATATATAAATTTTTGCACTGCCTGCCTGGACAAAGGGACACTTTGACGGACGGCAAGGAGATTAAGAACTGTTTCTATCACAATGAATAGTAGCACTTGTTTTAGTTGTGTGCCTTGTTGCCTACACATTGTGACCCAAATTGCTTTTTGGCGAAGTAACAAAACAGTGCAGAAAACCTAGACATGTGCCGAGAAGAGAGTCCTGTGCTGTCCTATCCTGACCTAGATGAAATGAGCAACCACTTGACCGTAGAGACAAAGGAACGGCCGCAGCTACTATTCAAATTATAGAGAAAATTGCCAGTAAAACACAAACTAATTGTGTTTGCCAATATGCTAGTTCCAGGGGGTGCCATGGGAAAAATCTGGTTCGCATTGGAGTTACCATGGGAAACTCAAGTGGCCCTCAGCGTGTGCTCTTTGATGGGGTCTCGGTATCAATGCCTCGACTGGCTGCAATCTGGCACGCAGATGATGATGATGTTGATCCTATACCGAACCTATTCGGAATTCAAATCTAATCTCACCCGAACACAGTGTGGCCTGAAAACCCCGATATGGGGGCGACAGGCATATCAAAATCGAATTGAATTGCGCGAAACTCATAAAAATATTTAAATAAACATAAATGTGGGGATGTTTTTAAGAAGATCGAAGAGGGTAATACTCTAATGTGCTAGAATTTTTTAGCCAATTAATAGATTATATTAAAAAAGGGATATTGGGGAAAGAACATTGAATACCTTATAAAAATCTTTTCAAAATTGCAAAAATCTATTTATTTTTTATATAGTTAATGTATAATTTTGATACCATTTTTAACAATTATACTTAGAATAATTTAAGTAACAAAAACGATCCTAAAAATCATATTTCGTATAATTTGTCCACGTCGTTCCAATGGTATATCATAATAAGAACCTTGAGAACTGAGTTAGACCCATAATAAACATTGTAAAAATTTGGTACTACATTTTTAACACTACAAAAAATTATTTAAATTTAAAAGCACTCAAAAACCGACTGAAAACATAGTAACTCCTTATATTTACACCTCTCTATATCAAGTATACCCCCTCTAAAAGGGCATTCGACTCTACATGCCATATCTAAGCGTGTCAAGAACATTGTTCGCCTATTAGAGAGGACCGACATAATGTTGATCTACATATGGAACTCGGAACACCCCTCTTGAACCCCCCCAAGAAAACAACAACCAACTTTTGTTGTTCCGCTCAGCCGTTAAAAAATATGCTACAAGTTGAGATATAGAGAGAGGAACAATGGGTAGTCACTGAGGGAATATAACGTTGATTAGTACTTCCTGAGGCTGCTGTATAGTCCAGATACCAGTGCCATATCATTCCTCCACAATGCCATACAAAAAAGATATAAAAAAGTAATATTTGCATAGAGCTCAGTCAAACAAACAAACAAACAAATGGGCTGCAGCAGAGTTTGAAACTTGGGGTGCACAGATGGGGAGAGAGGAGCTTGAACCCAGCTTATCAGGGAACCAGTCTCCAAATGGGAGAATTTCCACCACAGCAGAGGGGTATTTTTCTTCAAATACTTCCATATTCCATATCCCAAGGGAGTACCAGAAAAGAAGATTGGGTTCCAGGTATTAGTTTTTTAGTAATATTTAATGTTATTGAAAAACAACAGGATTTTTAGCAGATTATAGTACCCAAAAACATTAAAGATATTTTGTATATTTCCCTTGATTATCCCAGGGATCTCAGTAAGCTTGATCTTTAACAGGATATAAATGTATCTCACCCAGCTCCCCCCTGCCATCCAACTTTGACAATTTATTTCCCCCTTTTTCCACACCAGCTTTTCCCGCACAATTTAAACTCTGAACCCGGCAATAATTGATTCTGTCCCAAAAAGAGAGAGCTTCATTTACGGCGGACATTGGGTATATATAGTATATATGAGTGTGCGTGCTCTAACATCGAAATGAATTGCTTATTTTGACATTTATTAAAGCTTTAAATAAAATTTATGCAGAGAATCAATTAGTGGAGCCAAAAGACCACAAAGGGAACCCAAGAGGGGAATGGGGGGGGAGTCAAAGTAACGAAGATACAATATTTCTCACAATCGGTTTTGTAGGAAACCAACAAGCGGAGGAGAAGGCAAAAAGACAACAAGCAACGGCGACGGCGGCGGCGACAGAGAGTGCAAGAAATCACAGCGAAGAAGGCAGCGAAAGGTAAACAGAAGACAGATACGAAGACGGACCTCGCCCCCTCCCTGTCTGGCCCAAACGAGTCCTTACACACACATAAACACACACACACTAGGACAAGGTTTTTGGCGCAAAAAATCTACGGCTATTCTTGCTTTGCACTCTCTTTCTTCACCTACTTCTCTTACTCTCTCCCTTCTGCTCCTTGAGAAATCTCAGAAATCCTGCCTCCTTCTGCCCCCACCCCCTCGCTCTGAATCTCTCCCTCTCTGCCTCTGCCTCTGCCTCTGCCTCTGCTCGTGTTAAGGAATTTTCGCGCGCACGTTGCTCCTGCTCCTTCGTCTCCTTGTCCCTCTCTACACACACAGGCGCAGGCGCTCAGCAGGACTAATGCGGTTCCTTGGCTGTTCATATCCTTTGGTCAGCTGATCGAACATATGTACTGATCTGGCCTGAGAGAGGGGCTACAGGAACCGCTATCCTTGTCTAACTGTTATTTTTTGTTTTTGGTTTTGATATTTGTTCTAATCAGTATCTTTTTTGGGTTCTGCTCTGCTCTGCTCGTCTCTTCACACCTTATGTACTTTGAGATTTCCCCTGATTCCTTTTTCTATTTCTTTTTCACCGTTACCCCTGTGAATTTGTGTTGGTGGGAAGGGGGGAGTATGGGTAATATAATTAATATAGGAGAAATGGGAGAGGCACTATATAGTGATTAAAAAATAATTTCTTTTTAAGAAAATTATACTCAATAATAACAATTCTTAGTAGTGATCGAATTTAAAAGAATTGAATGAATACATTTTGGTGGAGAAGGCGAATTACGAGTCAATTTGGTTATATAAAAATTTGTATAATATAAAAAGCACTCACCCGACTTTTTATTAATAGATGTAATGATTTTCCACTTGATTTCCATCTCTGGATAAACCTAAGCTAGTAACATTTCTTAGTAGTTTTCGTTTTTAAAAGGGTAAACTTTTTTTTCATTTTAGTTAAAGCTTTAAAAAAGCGGCAATTACTCACCTAGAGACCACCAATTGTTGGCTCCTCTTTGCGCCTTCTTTTCTAATTGCATTGCCTTGTCTGCCACACAAACACTCATGCAAGGACCGCCCAGCCTTTAACCCTTTTTGCTGGCCAGCCCCTTCCTCCCCACGATCGCGCCACCCCTTTAGCCCTTTGGCAGTGATTTGCAAAATGCGCGCGCGCGCGAAAAAGTATCTCAAACGCTCTTTTATCGCACACATACGAAGCTCACTTCTTGGAATTTCGATTTACAATTTAGCTCTTTACTTTTTTTGTTGTTTTTTTTTCGCTGCCCATTCACATTGTTGCTGCAATTTCTCTCTCTGCAGCCTATTCTCATTCTGCCGCAATCAGTGCTACCCACACACATGTGCTTTTTCCACAAACACACACTTAAGGATAGTGGAGTATGCTGTGTGTGTGTGAGGCTTTTTTGCATACGTTTTTTTACTTTCCTCGCCTTTGCCCTTTTTCCGTCCTCTTGGGAATTCTTGAGGCTGCGAACTGCACGGTGGTATCTATAACTAATAATAATTAAAAAATTTATAATAAAAAGCTTATACGAAAATAAATGAGACTTTCTGTATAGTATCCGTATAGTACAAATCTAAAGTTACCTGGGAATTTTGACCTGGAGACATCACACCTTGGCCCACTGTCCGCAGATCGCTATGAATGGGGGTTTTTCGGGCTTCGGCTTGTTTTTTCTTTGCTTTTTCCCTTGCCCCTATGCGCTTTTTTAACTTGTTCAAAACCACTTTATGATTTCTGCGTCCTTTTTCTTGTTGTTGTTTTTCATAAAGAAGATGATCCTCTCATCGGTTCTTCCTGCGGCACAACAAAAACATCGACAGAGCAACAAAAGCTCAGCAAAAGGAATTCAGCGGAATGAAACCGTAGCTCATTTGGTTGCCTTTGCCGGCAATTACCCGCGAATATCATTCACATTTTAGTAAAAAGAGTTTTGAGCGGGAAAGCGAATGATGCTGGGCGGGATGCTCGTCGGCTGTGCTTTGTTTGTGTTTGCCGGCGCACACACAGACTTTACAAAAACACACATACATACATACTCCATACTCCATTCCAGCCCATGGGTGTCCGCCCCCCTTTGTGAAAAGCCCCGCTTATCCTGCCAAGTGACTCCCGCAGGGCTCCTCCGCGCATATGTAACTCGATTTTTGCTTTAACTTTACCGCGCATTGCACAAAACTAAAAAAAAAAACACACACACACAATGATACAGGCGGTCTTCTGTAAGGTGGCACCCACATTTTCTTTGTAATCAAAATGATCCCCGCCGTTCGCTTAAGTTAGTGTCCACTGTAAATGGATCGGGACGAAGAAGCTTTGCTCATTTAACGACATTGGCGTCTACGTCTGAAAAACACAAAGGAGACACGCCTCCCTCACCCTCACCCTCTGCCTCCTCCTCATCCTCTTCTTGTTTTTGCTCCACAGCCGATGATCATATGACCACTACCTGCTGATATTCCATGAGGGGGGACTGAGAGACTGGCGGCGGGGGGCTGCAGGAATGCGTGGATCTCACATTATTACCTGCAAACGACACAATCGATGCCGCCTTGAAATTCTGCTTAAAGATTCGTGTTCTCATTCCATCCTGCTTCCTCTCGTTCGTTTGCTTTGTGGCTCCAACTATTGCGGTGCATTGTAAATCACATACACACATACACATACACATGAATGTCGCCGCTTCGGCTCCACTTTTGGCGCTCGGCTCCACTTCGGCTCTGTTGGGGAGGCTCGCGTTGGGGTATAAAAGCTCGCGCGCCAAAATCAGTGGACTTCATGGAGCTGGGCGACCGCCGTCAACGGTTCGTCCTCTTTAGCACATAGGGGAAATGCAGGGGAAGGACATTCGGGGCTACCTGTTGCAGTGAAAACGCTCCACAGGGCACAGATTCCTTATTTAAAGGCGATTTTCCAATTTTCAATACATACATTTCCCCTTAGCACATGGTTTCTCTCTGTGCCTGTGCCCGTGCCCTCTGCCCGTTCTAGTTCTCCGTCTCCCTCGGAATTTCCTGGGAATCAAAGAAACTGAAGAAAAGGCGCCCGCCCTGCAACAACAAAACACTAACTAACTTAGTCTCACTCGCTCTCGCCCATCAGCTGTGCGCTCTCCCTCTCGCTGCATTGCTCTCGCGCGCTCTCCCTTGCTCTCACTCGCTCTCTCTCCAACGATCGGCTATAAAAGCAAACTGCTCGGGCCAAGTTCTCACATTCTCGCTCTCTTCGTTGAACAGTTAACAGCTCCTCAGCTGACTGCTTTGCCTTTCGGTTCGTTCGGTGACTGATGGTGCGTGGTTGAAAATTGAAAAGAAATTGGAAAATTCATGAAACATGCTGAAACGGACACATTGAAACAGAAACAGAAAGAAACAAAAATGCAATATTAGCCAACAAATTTAAAAATTCGAAACGGACAAACCAACGAAAAACCAACTTTAAATGCCGCAAAAGTGAAAATAGTGACGACGAAAAAATTGTGTTTTAGCAATTTTTCGGTAAAGCAACTAAGAAATAAAACTCGCCAGAGAAATTCAGTTTGAAATCAGTTTTTCGAAACTACACCAACACAAAAACAAAACCAAAATGTTGTGGGAAACCATTCAAGAAGAAACCAACTGCAGCATGGATTGCAATATCAGGTAATTATCCCGCCCCAAGGATTACAAAAAAAAACTAGTACTTTTTGCATCAGGAATACCAGTTAAAAAGAAAAATAATAAAAAGTGCAAGTTCAAGAACAGCAACAACAACAGTAAAGTACAAATCGCTGAACAAAAGTAAGAGTTTTTTTGCACGCTTACTTTTGTGCTTGCTTTTGATTCTTTGCTTCTTTTTTTTTTCTTTTTTGGCGCTCAGCTGTTGTTGTTGCTTTTCATTCATTAAACCGGCTTCCGCGAGGCTCCAAAAAACAGCAGCAGCAACAACAACTCGCCGTCAGTCAGTCAGTCAGTCATTTTTTTATATTTTCCTTCTTTTTGTTGCTTCCTTTTTTAAACGAGAGTTCTTTGCGGTTCTTTGTGCCTTTTTTGTATTCACTGCGCTTGCGTGACGTCGTGACGTGTGACCCAAAAGTCGGAGCTGCAAAAGCAGATGCAACGGAAAGTGACGAAGAAAAGGGAATTCCGCTTAGAGTACCGTACATTTTGAGGTGAAAAGGTAGAAGCAGATGTTTGTGGAGAATTTAGAGAAGCAACTAAATTTAATTCCAGTAAAATAGCGTCTTCTCCTTTCTAATTAAAGTCTAAACTAGAGTTTCTAAATTTAACAAGAGTTTCAAGTTGATGTTACAACCCCTCGTGACTCGCTTACACCACCACCAACGCCGCCACCGCCACCACCACCAAAAAAAATAATATCCCGCTCTGCGCTTGTATTTTTAGCTGGGTTTAATGACCCGCTCGCTCTCCCGGGGGTTTAGGGAAGCAAAAGCAGCCGCCGCCGCTCGCTCTCTGTGGAACCGCTGACTAATCCTCCCCTTTATTTTCTTTTCTCCTTGCAGCAACTCCAACAGCCACAAGCTGACGACCGGCTCCCGTCGTGCCCGTCGCTCGCTGGAACTGATGGCCATGGATCACCATCAGGAGGAGCTGTCGTTCTACGGCGACGATGATGTGGTGCCACAGGATCAGCAGCGTTCGGCCAGTCCCGAGCTGATGGGCCTGCTGTCGCCCGAGGGATCGCCACAGCGCTTCCAAATTGTGCGCAAGCAGCAGCAGCAGCAGATCCTGCCAGCTGCCGCTACACCCGCCCGCAATAGCTTCAGAATCTTCAATAGCCTGTCCTCCACTTGCTCCATGGAGTCATCCATGGATGATGAGTATCTGGAAATGTTCGAGCTGGAGTCTCAGAGCCAACAGAATGCCGTTCTTGGATTTCCCAGCGGCTTGAACTCGCTGATCAGCGGTCAGATCAAGGAGCAGCCATCGACGACCCGAGTTGTCCGGTCACCGGCGGGTCTCTCCATGCGTCGTCCTTCGGTGCGGCGCTGCCTCAGCATGACTGAAAGCAACACGGCCACACCACCCGCCCATCAACAACAGCCACCAAAGACGCCAGAGACTGCTTCCCGCGATTGCTTCAAGCGTCCGGATCCCCCGGCATCCGCCACCTGCTCGCCCATTCAGAGCAAGCGTCATCGCTGCGCCACCGAGAAGGAGAACTGCCCAGCACCCCAGCCAGCACAGATCCTGACCAGCAGCAGCAACCCCCCGCCGCTGAGGAAATGCATGTCGTTGAACGATGCCGAGATCATGTCCGCCCTGGCTCGCTCCGAGAACCGCAACGAACCCGAACTGATTGGTGACTTCAGCAAGACCTATGCCCTGCCCTTGATGGAGGGTCGTCACCGGGATCTGAAGAGCATCTCCAGCGCCACAGTGGCTCGCCTGCTGCAGGGTGAATTCGCCGATCAGGTGGCCAGCTATCGGATTATCGACTGCCGCTACCCGTACGAGTACGAGGGCGGTCACATCGAGGGGGCCAAGAACCTGTATACCACCGAGCAAATCCTCGAGGAGTTCCTCTCCGTCCAACAGACTGAGCTGCAGCAGCAGCAGAACATTGAGTCGGGCCACAAGCGTAACATCATCATCTTCCACTGCGAATTTTCGTCGGAGCGTGGCCCGAAAATGTCGCGTTTCCTGCGAAACTTGGATCGCGAGCGGAATACTAATGCCTATCCGGCGCTCCACTACCCAGAGATCTATCTGCTGCACAATGGCTACAAGGAGTTCTTCGAGTCGCATGTGGATCTCTGCCAGCCCCATGCCTACCGCACCATGCTGGATCCTGCCTACAACGAGGCCTACCGTCACTTCCGCGCCAAGTCCAAGTCGTGGAATGGCGATGGCCTGGGCGGTGGAGCCACGGGGCGTCTCAAGAAGTCGCGCTCCAGGCTGATGCTGTAAGGGAGTCGGAGTCCCTGGGGGATTTGGTGGGGTGTTATCGTATTGTATATAGACTCTAGACGCTTAGTTGTATTTATTTTCCGCGATCGATGCATTTTTTAAGTTGGTTTTTTGTTGATTTTCATTTGTTAATAATCGTTATCTTACACACACACACACACACGCACTCATAACTGGACAACAAACACACACAGACTCATATGACACTCGAGAGAATTTCATTTAGGTTTTATTTGTTTTTTAATATATCGAAATTCGGCTTTAGTTCAATTTATTTCTTAGCACTTTTAGTTCAAATTTTAACAAAAAAAAAACAAAAAGGAGCGAAAACAAAAAAATGTGCATTATAATCTAAACGAAATTGAAATCTTTATAAATTTAAGAGCTATAACATGCTAACAGACTCCTTGATCATTTCACTTAGATGATAAGCAGACACAGAAAATGGCTACAAATTATCGCACACATACAAATTCATTATAGTTTTTAAGAAAATTACTTAATAAGAGTTGCAAGAGTTGAAAACTTCTAGCTAGGTACCAATTTTTACGCTTATTATTTGTTTAATTTTTATGTAATCCGTAAACAAAAATTCAAAACTAAAAAACAAAAACCCAAAAAAAAAAACAAGCAAATCTTTTACTATGTAATGATTTATTATTATTTAAGCAAAGCTTATTTTTGCATCAAAAAGAAAAGGCAATATTATTGAACAAAGAAACCATCAATTCTAAAATATAAATACGTAATACAGAACTGAAAATACACTGGCTTTTTCTTACTTATTTTTTCCAGCGGCAAAAAGCCTTAAAAGAGCGGGAAAAGTAGTTCCCTGATTTTCTTCGAATTTTTCCCTCTTTGAAATTTGGCGCGGAAAATCGATATTTTCGATAGTGAAAGCAAAATAATACTTCGCTTGCTTCCCGCAAGAGGGCGAAAGTGGGAAGTGTAAAAAAAAAAAAGCCATTAGTATTTTAATTTTTGGTATTTGAATTTTTACTTTTTGAAATTCAGCACTGAAAAATTGGTATACTTTGCTTAATTCACACCAGAGGGCGCTACTGCACGCAACAACTGACTTTACAGCTGTTATGCTAAAATACGCTGTTAAGTATTAACATTTTGAGTATGAAAAATGAAAATTACTAAAGCCACAAAAACTGGTGCAAAATGGACCATTTTTTAGAAATTTTTTGTGGCGAAACCGATAAACATAGCGTAATAATTTAAAAGCCATAAACTGAAACAACATTTAAACAATTTTTACGGATTTTTTTGTTAAAAAAAGTAAACAGATTTAGTAATTAGAGAGAATCTCCCTTCAAAAAAAGTTGTTTTCCAGTGTAAGTCATAACTGCCCACAAAGTCACCTGATTTAAAAAAAGTAAAATGCGTCAGTTAAAGGATAAATGTTCAGAGGTACTCTGGAAGGGTTTTCTTTTTTTTATTTTTTCTTTTATTTCCTGATTAATTTTTTCTTTACTTCCTTTAGTTTGTTTATTAAGTTTGTTAAGCCGTGCAGTGAACACCAAATGACCCCCCCCCCTTTAATTTTTATTTTAAATAGACTTTACTGTTTATAATTAAAAAATTAATTATATGTATTTAATCTTGTTAATAATATTTTCATAATTTCTACTTTTCTACCAGCAGCTCTTTGAAATAGGAGCTTAATAATTCAACCTTTTCTCCTCCATTTGTTAATCAGTTTACGCGTAAGAAGATTATTTATTTTTTTATTATTTTTATTCGACACCACTTTGGCTTTCACTCCCTATCTTTCCTTAAAACTATTAGAGCAGAGCACTTAATCCCCCAAACAAAAAGTGGGGATAAGAGCCAAGAGAGCGCAGTTCGTGGCAATTAGCTAACGCCGGAAAGCTTTGGCTCTGATGTCCATGCCAAGTTAACCCACAAAATCTAAAGAAGTTTGGAAAATTAATAATTAAACAAAATATTTAAGTTTTGAATTAAACATTCTGACTGACACTGACTTTTAAAATCATTAAAACATTTGCCTTATCAGGGAAAGTGTGGACTTTTATTGGGGAATTCCCTGAGCGTATAGATTCTTAAGAATAAAACAACATTTTAAAGATTAAAAGTTATAAAAAGTATTAAAGACTAAGTTCGTATATTCCATAAAGAGTTTTATTAAGTTAAATAAGTTACCTAAAACGTTTTGTATAATTTTATTTAAATTCTCAAAAAATCTAAAATTTGTTCCCTATTTTTCATTTCTGAGTGTTAGTCCCATAAAATTTTTAGCACCTTTATATAAGCTCCCTTTAAGTTGGCGCCCTCGAAAACAAAAGAATACCCAAAGGGTTAACCCCCTAGTGCCCCCCTGTGTGCAAGCCAGCATGCTGTGTGCGTCTGTCTGCACAATCGGTTTGTTTTGGTTAGCTTTTTGCCTCCTTTTTTGCCTCCTTTAGCGACCGTGTTTGTGTTTTCGTGTCCTCTTATCTCTGGAGTAGCCGCCATGGGGGTTTTGGGTTTTTTTTTCTGGGTGGTGAACTCTAGGGTCGAGTGGCTCAAGTGGCTGCTGGCATACGAAATAGAAAGAAATGGGTTAATCAGCGCAATTAAGGTCAAAAACACGTAGTGACATCTGCCTATGTATGCGGGTGTATCTGTGTGTGTGCAATGTGAATCAAAATTGCGCATACGCCGGGTAAGCCCTGCCATTATTTCATTGCAATCCCCCGCTGTGGGTCTGTGTGTATACGTCGCACATGTGATATTTTTTATACCCTTTTAAAGGTTGCTATAAATTAGCAAAGAAGATATATCGATACTGAATTTAATTTGATTTGAAATCTAATCCATACAATCGATAACGGTGAGATATATGTGTCATAAATCGATATTTATTTTAATATATATTTGAAGTTGGAAATATCACATTTTTTCCTATTTTAATACCTAAAAACATCAGCTAGCTTCGTGGGAAAACCTTGAGGCCTCTTTCAAGAGTATCTAAAGGTCGCCTTGCTTCATCAAGCTTCCTTCTTTATTTTCCTTTTTATACCCTTGCAGGGTATTATAGTTTCAGTCAGAAGTTTGCAACGCAGTGAAGGAGACATCTCCGACCCTATAAAGTATATATATTCTTGATCAGCATCAACAGCCGAGTCGATCTAGCCATGTCCGTCTGTCGGTCTGTCCGTCTGTCTGTCTGTCTGTCTGTCTGTCTGTCTGTCTGTCTGTCCGTTTCTACGCAAACTAGTCCCTCAGTTTTAAAGCTATCTGAATGAAACTTTGCAGTTAGTCTTCTATATACTCTCACTCGTAAATATGTCGGAACGGGCCGGATCGGACGACTATATCATATAGCTGCCATAGGAACGATCGGTAAAATTTTCGAAAAAAAATTATAACTTTGTTAGTTTTCAACAAAATTCCACCAAATTTGATATTTGGCCGTCAATTATTAATCTAGAATTTCGGTTTTAATTTCATGAAAATCGGACGACTATATCCTATAGCTGCCATAGGAACAATCAGGAAAATAATAGATAAAATCATAACTTCGCTGTTTCTCAACATATTTTCATCAAATTTGAAATTTGGCCACTTAATATATTTTGAGAATCTTAGTTTTAATTTCATGAAAATCAGACGACTATATCCTAT